>VUQG01011469.1:2970-16337 GCA_015106755.1 Etia nguti | reverse complement strand
TATATAGCCCCATTCATTTTGTGCAGAGAAGTAAAAAGTCAAGTGCCTTAGTGGTGGCATTTGAGAAAAGGTTACTGGTTATTTGCTTATCTTGTTTGTGTGCGAGCATAGATGTGTGCGAGTGCTTCAGTGAAAGCATGGAGTGGATGGTCATTTTCTCCCTTTTGCAATTTTGTGATGTAAATGAGATCACAGAATGAAGGAGATTAGGCGGTCTCTATCTGTCTGAGTTGAAACAGCTGTGATAACGCTCCAAACCCAATTTCTAGCCACTTAAATGGGAATACGAGTTACGTGCAAAGGAGAGGGTTGATTTACGAGACAAACTTCCTTTTTTCAAGCTCTTGTACAACACACGCACGTGTAGCACACGCACATGAAATATGTGCGTACACCTTCCCACGCCTCACCTGTGGGTGAGAGAGTAATGGGAGGTGCTGGTGAGGTAAGACAGTGGATAGGACAATACAATAAGAACACACTTATTTGTGTAATCAAACATGCTTATGTACCAAGTGATCCAAAACTCCTCCGATTATGTTTCATGTCATTTACTATTTCAAAAGCTTGCATGTAGCTTGTATTTGGCAGCTGATTACATTTCAAAATAATATGATCCATCCCTGCATGCGAGGCCTTTATAGCATGTGAAGAGGCCACACAATGTGCACAGGCATACATAAAAAGAGCAGCACCCTCGGGGAGGAATCACCGAAAGAAGAGTCATAAAACTGAAGATGTATGGCCACTCTGAAGGGATTTTAACATGGAAATAACTGCAGGGTATTATTACACGTTGCATGTGGCTGATGCAACAACTAAATCCACATGCTTCAGCCACCTTGGCCACCTGAACATCATTTATCTTGCAGTGTGCGCTTTATGGTGTTGTGGACAATTTACAGCAGTTTTCCACAGGTAAAGCTCCTCTGTTTGCAGGGGCACTTGCTATCTTGCTGCTTTCCTTCTAAAACATCTGGAAGATGTTGCTAGGGGGGAGGGGGGTCCAGTAAAACTCCTGAAAGCTTCTCAGATCAACACAGAGAAGCTTTGCATAAGGGGGAATATTTTAAACACCTATCTCAGGATCGGGAACAAAGTTCTGCCTAGGAAAGAAAGCATGCCTGCATGACTCCTGACCCTCTAGCCCCCTTTAATCCTGCAGAATGACTCCCTGAGGTCCATGGTCTGAGGGCCCAGCAGGAATAGGTCACCCAGCAGATGCCTGCCTGCTTAAACTCTTCTGATTTCATTGCCCCGAGGTCTGAGAACTCCATCGCCCCTTTGAAGTGTCAATTTTGTTCTGAAGAATCCCACCAAACCCCACCACCCGATAAATATGGCTCCCTGTGTGAAACTGGAGCCTCGTAATATGCTGTATCTGGCTCCTTTTGAGGAAAATAAGCATTTCTTCAAATCTCTTGATACTAGACGCAGCTTTGTTTTGTTTTACAATCAGATTAGTGGATAATCCTGTCTCCGCTTTGACACAGAAATTACTGTTAGGGCAGGTGGGAGTTCATTCATCAAGTCTGGAAAGTAAAGTTCATCCAAACACTGTAAGAGCATATGTTACCATTACTTCAGTGGGTGGTAGGCATGTCCAGGCTGTGTGAGAACAAGGCAATCTATAGTGAGGAACTTACGGGTTAAAGCTAGTGAGAAATTTACAAAAAAAACAAAAAACCCCAGAAAGCATAAACTTATTTCACAAAAATCTGCTCAGCCAACCGAGTTTATTGAGTATAAAACATCTTCGGGGCTGGCATTAAAGAAACAAGTAAATCTGATAAGAAAGTGACTGGTTTTGCAGCAGCTTGCAGCCTCCCAGTGTTAAACCAGGGGTGTCTGACTGTTCCTTTCTGTGTACCAGAGGTAAAGAGGAGCAATTTGTCGCCAATTGCTTGACGTATTCTCTTGGCAATAGGAACAGAGAAGCTGTTAGGTAACATCTCTTTCCTTCCAACATCTTCTGTCTGTTTCATCTCACTCTGCTTAACACACAGGATCTGAGACTGTCATTCTACACATTTTTAGAAATGTGGTACTTAGCAACCCCATCACACTAATCTGCCTTTGATTTACTCTCTTTGTGTTGGGCTGTATTACTCTGGAATCCATTCTCTCTCTTTCTCTGTTTTTTTCCCCTCCAAGACTGAATTTCTCTGTTTGTGGCTTAGCATATGTGATTGAATAGAGTCCTATGTGATCAATAGAGTTCATTAAATGTCCCTATGGGAAGCTATCTCAACCTGAAGCTTTTTACATTGTGTTTACCTGCAGCCTGCTTTGCTTTATCAATTCAAGTAGTTCCTTTTTTTTGCTTATGGCATAATTGACTTTATAATTGAATTCCTCTGCTATTTTCCTAAATGTAGACTGAAGTATCCATTTGGTTCCCTTCAGTATGGGCTGTGGGCTTTGGGGTGGGGATGTTAGAAAAGTTGGGTGTAGCTGTATGTTTTTGATGGGTGGGTGTTAGATGGATTTCCAAAGGAAGGCTGAAGGAAAGAGTGGCTGCACCTGTTGTTCCCTGCGGTTGCTGTGTTGTTGGGTTAGCACCTGCTCACACGGCTGCTGTGTGGATGTCTGTGTGGGCAGCAGGGATAACAGGGAAACCATTCACACCCGCTCCAAGTGCTGTCTGCAGCCCCTCTCCCTCAACACTTGTGCTTTCTGCTCCATCATTTATTTTTCTGTGTTTTTTTACCCCCCCCCCTGTAGTTTATGCCAGGACTGCTTCATCCTTTGCATTGTTAGCCTTTCTGTCTTTTTCTGTCTGTCACCAACCATCTCTTTTTGCCTTTCAGCTCGCACAGAAAAACAAACATAAATTACAGCAGCTGGGAGCTGTAACAGTCCTTCTGTGGAACTCGATAGCTTTTAGCATGAAGGGTGAAGTTGTAAACAGTGAATTACATGTAACTGCTAAATCACTTCAGTAGAAGCTGGGACAGCGGTGACTGAGCATTTAACTTTGGCTATAGAGGTTGTGAGTGTGCAGGCTGGTTATGGGCTATTCGGGTGTCAAGTTCTTGTAACTGTACAAGACACTTTTAGGAGAAAAGACATAAAGTGCACTCCAGTTTGTGTCACTCTCTGACTGAACCTATGTGATGAAAATACTGAGGGACATGTGCCTTTGTGTGAATTCACAACAATGTTCCATTTCTTCAATTTCATTTCATTTATCAACTGTTTTCTCTGCACATTCACCCTGTAACCACACTGCGAGTGAGTAATGACATTATCAATCGACTTTATAGCTTCTAAATGATCACATCTGACCCTTTCTCTTGTTGAAGAAATAAAAAAAAAACACTTGCAAACACTAAAGAAAACCATCATAAATGTACACAGAGGGGCAGTAAAAGACGTCACCGGGGAGCAATAGGCACAAATCACGACCTATGATCCAATCCAAATAAAAATGCTAATTAAGCCGTATCCGTCGTTTTAATGTAACATGGTAATGTGCATTGTGATCCTGTTTATTTATTTATTTGTTTGTTTGTTTATTTATTTTGCTGAGACATCACTCAAGCCAATAAAGAATAAGCATTTCAAAACCATATGCAACACGTGAAACAAAATGATGTGCATCGAAGATTTGCATGTCATACGCAAATAACACCAAACTTGCACAGCAGACACAAAGAGCAGTTCGTGCCCACAAAGGTCCAGACGGTACCAAAGGACTGTAATAATGCAGCATGGCGTTTAGTGGCAGTAATAAAACTGCACACTTATACACTACCTGTTCACCCCAGCCACCCTCCGTTTCCCTCAAAGCATCCGTTCATCTATCCATCTCCAAACCCCACCATCATTTGGCATACTCACCGCGCCAGATGGCCAGGTATTGGAGGGTGAGGCAGGTGCCAATCGCCAACTCGCCCTCGCCGGTCGATCTTCTTCCTTTCTGTGAGGAAACCGGGGTTGGGTAGCACAGCTCGGGGGTATTCAAAACCTCTCTAAAATAGCGCTCCTCAGCCGCACCTCACCTGTCTCTTCCCTCTGTTGTGCGTCGCCGTAGCATCACTGCGCGTCCAAAACGCCCAGTCAACCAAACGCTTTGGGTTTTTTTTCTCCTCCCTGGAGGAAAAGAGTCCGTAGTGTAATTGCGCAAAAGCTAGTGAGGTTTCTGTGATCTCGAAAGCGTTAGGTTTGTTCCGACCCTTGCAAAATCCCCAAATCCTGCAATTGCGGGGCAGTATGAAGTCTTCTTTCAGGAGGTACCGTGCAGTTTTCTGCACTTGGTCGAGCTGCGGCTTTGGAATCAGTTGTCAGCAAAATCTAATCCCCTTTTTAAATTTACAGTGGCGAGGTGAAACGTCCAACGCAGAGCAGGCACAGTGACAACAGGGGCCCATAATTCACACCCCCATGAAACACAGTCCTGCAGTGGATCAATGATGAATGGAGGACCTCTCTCTCTCTCTCTCTCTCTCTCTCTCTCACACACACACACACACACACACACACACATACACACATACAGGTCTATACGTACTGCATGTTGTGAGTTACAGAACATAAACATAAAGCTGCAGAGGGAACTAGCACATTAACAACATTTTGTCAAATAATAAAAATACCCGAATTAAGCGTTATGACTAAATACATAAAATAAAATAATTTCGGCCTATAAAAATATGGATCCTTGATCTCAAATTCATTGTGGTAAGTTTAGCATACTTTATTATTATTATTTAATTTTCTTCTATACTTCTATACTTTTACTCACCTTATTTGAGGTATTGTATTATTACATTTATCTCACTTTTATAGTCCTCTGTCTCATATTGCCTACAGACACATATGCATTTCATCACGTGTAGGCATCAGAACATTGGATGTCCACCCTGTTTCCCACCACATAGTTATACAAATAGTTTTACATACGCATACACACAGATATGTCTGGATCGATGCAAACTAAGTCAGTAAGGAATTTTGAAGGGCTGCTATGCCACATTGATCTCTGTTTTTAAGTTCTTCATCACATAATTGGGCATAATGCGAAGAGTGGGTTGAGAGGGTTATTAGTGTGAGTGGTGAGTGGTAAGAATGCAGTGGATCTGAGAGCTTGGGATGGGGGTGCAGATAATTATGGAGGCAGTAAACAAAGATAAGATTTTGCATTCAGAAAGCTAGGACTTCCTAAAAGCTAAGAATAAATAAAATAAATGATGTTTAGGTGGTCTAATTTTGTTTTGTTTTTACTCCATGTTATTGAAATAATAGAGCGTGCACACACACACGCACATAAATCCATTCTGCTGCATAATAAGCACCTTCAAGCTCAACACAGCTGCATTGTGCAGTACTTCTGGGCTTATAATTAAGATTTTAAATACAGCATATTTACTACTGATTGAGTATTTTCTGCACTGTGGCATTGGCTCATCCTGGATCCTCACTGCTGTTCCAACAAATAGCACATTTTCAAATACATTTTGTCTCCAGTGAATATGAAAAAAAAACCTTGCTTCTGTGACCTGCTGTTCACGCTATTTTAATTTCATCTCCCAGATTCACACATCTCATTAAATCTGCTCTATTATTAGTATTATTATTATTAGTAGTAGTATTAGCATTAGTGTTATTATTTTGTTAAAATTTTGAAGAACTTTGTAAAACCGCCGCCTACTTTGTCCTCTGTAATTACACTGGTGTTACTCATATAACTAACATTATATAGAAAAGATTGACAGTGTGCAATAATAAAAAAAAGATAAATAAAATGATAACTGAATGTCACTGTTTAAATTTACTTACGCACAATATCAATTAAAAAAAAATATTACTCTTAATTTCACGATAATAAATTATTGCTGTCACATTGTAATAAAGCTTTAAAAGGGATTACGTTCTTACGTCACTTCCGGCTGTCGTAAGACAGTAGTAGAAAAAAAATCTGTTTGCCATGAACATCAGCTAGCTAGCCACCGACAGCTGTTAGTACACTTGAGTAAAAACATCCATGTCAAGGCAAAAGAGGGAATATCGAAGTCTTGTGCTGCTTCTGTGTACAAATAGGGGCACACCTTCCTGCCTCCAAGCCTCCTGTGAATCGGTAAGCAGCTCGCATTTAGGATACCTTGCTAGCGAGCTAGCCGCCGCTAGCTGCTTGCCTCGCTAACGCTAAGTGATGATCTATTCGACTCGGAGCTGATATTAACGTGTGCACCGGCTAGTGTGCAGCAGCAGCAGCGTGGCCCTTATCTGGCTCATCGATCGCATGCATTGCTATGCCAGCAGTCTGCTGCAGTTATACAGCCAACATCGATGGCTAACACCAGAGGTTAATATCGTTAACCATGTAGCTACCGTTAGCATATCGCTCTGTGTGACTGTCTGCTGAGGCGGTGTTGTATTTAACCACTCTTGTCCACCCGTTTCAAGGGTATCTAAATAACCTTAATCTCCTCCTGAGAGTTTAGGAGCCATAGTCCACACCTGAAGTTAAATATTTCATATTTACTTAAGATTATGGGACGTGTGCAATGATGTCAACAACAGCAGACAAATAATGGGTTGTCACATACTTTCCACAAAGCTGATCTCATCCTCATACGATTCCAGGATGCTATTGACTTTTATAATTGTATATGACCTAAATGTAATCCAAAGCAGTAGCGACTGTTTTAGACTGAGACTTCTAAAGCGGTCACGCCTTTGTAACTGTATGTTGCCATGTCTGATTTTGTCTTGCTGCGCGACGCAAAACCATTTTAACCATTTCTTTCTTCTTCTTCTTCGTCTTCTTCTTCTTTAAAAAAAAAAAAAAGATCCAGCTGGCTCAGTGACTAGACCAGAGGACGTTGGCACCATTGTGTGCCAGTAGATTTCAAGATACTGGGATTTTTGAATCCAGGTACGTCCATAACAGGACATAGCAGGGTTTCCCCAAGGCAGCTGGTTAGCAGAGGTGGTTAAACTATTTGTGTGTACCCATCCATCCAAAAACGAATTTTTTATTCACTTTGAAAGACACTCTTCACTGATCAGTCTGTTCAAATTAACTTATAGTTCTTTCGGCATCACATGTCATCTTCAGTGTAGTTACCAGATGATAGTTTGATTCTTTTCCTCAGTGATTAAATATTTTGCCTTTGCTGAAAGATGTGATGCCACTACTCATCTTCTTGTAAGCTAAATCATCTATCCATTCATCTTTTGCTTTTCCAAATTAAGGTTGGTGGGGTGTGGGTGGCTGAGGCTAGTCCAGATGAGAGGCAGGGTACACCCTGGACAGGTTACCAATTTCTGCAGGGTTATTGCATAGAGACAGACAACCATTCGCTAATCGCTAATTAATCTAACCACATTCATGTCTTTGGACTGTGGGAGGAAGCTGGAGTACATGGAGAACCAAGACAGACATAGAAAGAACGTGTAAAGGAAGGACAACAGTTCTAACAACTGCACCACCGTAGTGTTGTAAGCTTAATCGGCTGAAAAATAATAAATAGGTAAAAAAAATAAAAAAAGAAAGAAACTGTTGGAAACCCTGTTGTGAACTAGTGGTTAAAGGCTTTGCTTGTAGCATGTTGTTTTTGTTCTGTTTTCCTGACTCCTAATTACTCTGTCTGCTGTGTCTGTATTTCCACCAGAAGATGAACGGTCTGTCCATACGAGAGCTATGCTGCCTCTTCTGCTGCCCCCCCTGCCCAAGCCGCATTGCAGCCAAACTGGCTTTCCTCCCCCCAGAGCCCACCTATGCTCTTCTCCCTGACCCAGATCCAGTTTCTGGGGCTGGAGCGGCATCTGGGTCCACCTCTGCGACTGGTCTCCCTTCTCTCGGAGCCCCTGGACTGCGCTCTCGGCTCAGTACTGCTAGCGGAAGTGACAGAGGAGGTGGCGGTGGTGGTGTTGGAGGTGGTGGAGGAGGAGGAGGAGGAGGAGGTGGTGGTGGCAGCAGCAGCAGTGGCAGTGGCGGTGGCAGCAGTGTTGGGAGTGAGGGCAGGTGGAAGCTGCATCTCACAGAGAGAGCAGAGTTCCAGTATTCACAGAGAGAGCTGGACGTGACGGACGTATTCCTGACCAGATCTAGCCGAGGAAACAGGGTTGGATGCATGTACATTCGCTGTGCCCCCAATGCCAGGTGAGAGGCATAGCAGCACCTGAAAACCCTGAGACATTTTTTGGATAAAGGGATCACAGCCTTGTGTGTCTGTATTTTGAATTCAGTTGTTTGTGGGATTTTACACCAACCCTGGGCCACACAACTTGTTGCCTAACTTCCTTTTTTCCCCTATTTCTGCTTTGTCCCTCAGGTTCACTGTTCTGTTTTCCCACGGTAATGCAGTAGACCTGGGCCAGATGAGCAGTTTCTACATTGGATTAGGGACCCGCATCAACTGCAACATCTTCTCTTATGATTACTCGGGCTACGGCGTTAGCACTGGCAAGCCTTCTGAGAAGAACTTATATGCTGACATTGATGCTGCCTGGCACGCCCTGCGCTCGCGGTAAGAAGGCTCAAATTCAGCCCTTGGTGGGTCCAAAGTTAATGGGCAGCAAGCATGAAATGCCATTTAAGTTTTTAAGGGCCACTTACATCACTGACTGGTAACTTTTTGAAAAAAAAAAACCCCCAAACAAACAAAAAAACATTTGGCGGGCTCATGAAAACTTTTTCCCTGCTGACCACAGTGGCTTCTCTCTGTCGTTCAGCCAGTGTAGTCACAGCTAAACAGTGGCTCGCAATCAAACAGGAGGATGACATACTGTGCTCTACGTGAAGTGGTGCATCTAATATTCTTCTCTCTTACTTGTCCCACTTGTTTATCTGCTGCCATCATGGTTAATGAGCCTAATGTTGGTAGAAAATTAACATTTCCAGATGGCACCGCAGAGGACGCTGAACAAATAAAACAAGATTCTGGTTTATTTCAACATTTTATTTATGTGTTTTTCATTGTGGCTTATGCCACGTATGTTTGTGCTTTTCAAGTTTTCCCCCCAAACTTTTTTACATGCATGAATCCCTTTTGTTTTTATTTATTTTTTTGTTCACATGAATCATTTTCTTTTCTTTCCCCATCCTGCCAGCTGGCCTAATCACCCTGCCAACTGTGCAAACTGTGAGTGTAACTAGCAATTACAGCAAACAGTAAACAGATTAACTACTGTAACTCAAGCTTATGTGTGCGAGCATTAAAAGAAAAGCTTTAACTTTGCATGCTAGTTGCAGAGCAACTAGCCACAACGTGTTCTCTCTTTAATATTCAGTGGTGGTGGAAGAAAACTGTTTAGAGTCTGAGAATTAGTGTTCATCTGGACATGAGAAGTTTCACACTTGTACACTGTGCTCAACATATTTCTGCGTTCAGTGTTTGCACTTGTATAGCATTTGTTAACCTGAGGTAATGTGCTTCTTCTTCACCCACTCTCACCCACTGTGCTGCCATCAGGACAAACTTGTAGTCAGTGTTTTGTCTTGTGGAGGAGCTGGGAATAAAACCGCCAAATCTCTGATTAGTGGACAGCCTGTGTCCCTTGTTGCCAAAATTTGTAGTGAAACATGAATTTTTGTGTGTCAGGTACGGCATCAGCCCTGAGAATATCATCCTGTACGGACAGAGCATCGGCACGGTGCCTACAGTCGATTTGGCATCGCGGTTTGAGTGTGCTGCTGTGGTCCTCCACTCTCCTCTCACCTCCGGCATGAGGGTTGCCTTCCCCGACACTAAGAAAACATATTGCTTTGATGCTTTTCCAAAGTAAGTTCACTTCCCAAGACTGCAAACCTGAAGACTGTCAATTTGATTACTTGGAAGTCATTTAGAATTAAGTGAATTATTACAGTTTAATTAAGTGAAAAGGAAACATGATGTTTTTTTTAATGAAAGATTGGAAAATTGTTTTGTTTTACAACCAAGTCTAATGATACAGAGCTGAACCATGTTTGGATTGTTGCTGAAATTATTAGCATTTAGATCGATTGCAGTGAAACCTTCAGAATGACCACATGCTGTTCTTTGTTACAGAAGAAATGAAAAATCTTGTAGAACCATAAGACGTGTTGAGACAAATGCATTACAATGGGACAGAATGGGTAAAGAAATTGATTCCGTTCTCTGCATTTCCTTAAATATTCTTCCAGCATAGAGAAGGTGTCAAAGATCCCATCTCCAGTGCTTATCATTCACGGTACAGAGGACGAGGTGATCGACTTCTCCCACGGCCTGGCTCTGTTCGAGCGCTGTCCCAAGGCCGTGGAGCCGCTCTGGGTGGAGGGAGCGGGCCACAACGACATTGAGCTTTACAGTCAGTACCTGGAGAGGCTACGACGCTTTATTAACCAGGACCTGGCTGCACAGCATGCCTGAGAAACACACAGCCTCTCTGTGTTTGTATGAATGAGACTGTGTGCGTGTGTGTGTGTGTATTTGTGAATACGTGTGCGTGTGTGGGGGGGTGGTGGGATATAGGCATGTTTGCATAAAATATGGGTGAAGGGGAGGGGGGGGCCCTAAAGGGGATGTGTGATTTTTGGTCACATCTGTGTGTCTTGAAGCAGCACACCTTCAGGTTAAACACAAACTATGTTCTGTTTCCTGTTTTAAAGGTTAGAACATTTTTAATAAGGATAGGTGACACTCTATTCTTTGAAAAACACTAAAAACTACAGTAGATAAAGAAACAACCTCACAGATGCAGTTTTTAATGAGGGAAGAGTTTGATTTGCAGCTTTAAAATGTCTTCACCCGGTTCACAGTGTGCGTTGTCCCAAAAAAAAGGCATACAGATGTAATGGTGAAGTGTCTGGTGGTGAATGTGTGTGCTGACACTGTGAGTGTTGCTTGTATATTCGTGCCTCCACGGACCTGTGACACCTGAATAATGTGTTCACACGTTTGTGTGTGGGTGAGCGCTGGTAGAAATGAAGGACATCCTGATGACTTGGACATCTGAGAGTGGAGGAGGCTTATGGAGATTTATCAGATATTGGTGTTTTGGTTTTTTTGTTGTTTTTCTGTGTCTGTATGTATGAAGAATACCTCCACAGCTTGACCAGTTCTCTCTCTAGTGGACAAACACTGGTCAAGCACGTGCACCCTTCCTCCTCCACTCCTTGTTTACTGTTAATGAACATCCATCTGACTGCCAGGGCATTTACCAAGTTGTTGTCCAGCAAACACTACCCTGCTCCTTTTTATGTGTGGTTTTGGGGGTCCATCTCCTGTCCTTTGGTGTCAGTTATGGTGGAAATGCAAGGGACAAGCCTGGAGTACTGTCATAGTTTTATGGCTGTTAGGTGTCTCATACATTTTTCTTTTTTCTTTTGTCTCCAAAAAGATCAAAGAATGGCCAGCCGCCCTGTTATTTCCCGGCTGTTACGTTTGACTGTCTGCAGAACTGCAGCTACATGCCACAGGGAATTATTTTGATTTCTTTTTTTTCATGTATAGTTTGACATTTTTCTTACCAGGAATTAATAAGTGGTTGAAATGGAAATAAGCCTGCCAGAAGGCACATTAACAGTACTGCTATAGAAAAGCAGGTCTACTCAGTATTTCTCACATCTCATTGATTTGGTTGGCTCTTAACAGAAATCTGTTGCCCATCAGGTACTAATGGATGACGTTAAGTTGGAGTGCGTGGGTTTGGCTAGAATTAAGGCAAGGTTTGACAATTTGAGACACACATACAATTGTTCCAGAAGGTGACTACACCCAGAAAAGTTGTCCAGCCTGTAACACCCCATAAAGCAACTGCATGTCACATACAAAGTGTTATATAGTACGGTTTATAGTGGCTGCTGAGTGGATTTTGTCACTTTTGCTTAGAGCCAGGCTGGCTTCCCCTCTGCTTTTCCAGTCTTACTTGTAAGCTGGAAATTGCTGGTTGTTGCTTCACATATGTATACACAGGTGTGTCATTCATCTCATGTGACTTCCAGCAAGAACGACGACAAAAAAAGAAGCAAATATGCACATTTAGCAGATGTCAGATTGTACATTTTAAGCCTGGAGTGCAGCTGTTGAGAAGGTTGTGAGTAATTGTTGTTTCTTCTGGTGAATTGTGGAGATTGATGCTCTGGTTGGATTCAGAGGCTCTAAAGGAATAAGGAGACAAAATAGCTGCTCATTTCCCCCTAACCCATAAGATGTTATGTTCATTTTATTCCGAATTACTGTGCTTCATTAGAAGTGTACTGAGAATTTGTAGTCTTACAGCACAAGTTGATTTCGATGTCTTGTTACCGTAGCACTCATCACCAGGGTTAGTCAGCCTCCGCACATTTTTCTTTATTTGTAGCGTGTTTTTGTTGTTGTTATGTTTCTCGTCATGATTGTAATGTGTTTGTTTTAGAATGGGCCATGGGTTGTTTCAGAACCACGCGTGTTAATGGTAAAGGCTAAGAGTACGATTCGGATCAGGTTGCCGTGAAGGGAGATCATGCCTACTAGCTCTGGTTTAACCTCCGTGGCCCTAAATGTACAGGAGCTCTTCTATGGGTGGCAGCACGCTTCATGTGTGACACAAGCCATATTTGAGCCTCTCACTGTTGGTGTGGTGCAGGTTCCACCACACACACAGACACACACACATACACACACCTTTGCACATCATCACACACATACACACACTCGCACACACACACATACTGTATCATACAGTATATTTACACATTTATATATATCAGATCAAGCATGACGAAAGCAGGTCTTAAGTTCAGCACTATTGTACAAAGTATCCAAAGTGTAATAAGGGTATAAAATGTAAGTTTCTGTGTCTTCTTCATTACTATAGAGTGTGTTCTAAAGGCCAGCATCAAGGATACAAGAGTCCTGTTTGGACTAACAGGCCCTGAAAAGAAGCATGAGAAGGTGCCTACTGCACAGCAGACCTGTCGGTGTCAGTGATAGTAGCTGCGTTTTGTCAAAGGGAACATTTACTGAACTCGCACTGATCTGATTACTTCATTTTGGGAGTACCGGTGGGGCTTGGTAAGCAGCGGAGCAGAATTACTGAACACCACTCAACTTCCTGTTATCATTTTTAAACCAGGGAATATTCCCGTTTTCATCTTGTGTTTTTTGTGTCTGATTTTTGAATAACGGAAAACTGCTACCTTCTCGAACCAGGGATCTGAGCTGTCGGAAGAATTTGAGAGAGTTATTTATTTCCTCTCTCTAGAAGTTAACAGTGTCTTTGAGTTTTTCGTTGACAGGTCGGGTTATCAGGGAATCCTCTGTATCCACATCTCACTCATGGGGTCAAAGAAACTGTGTGGAAACCTACCGTTTTATTGATGCACCACTATAGTTGATGTACATTGTATCCTCTGGCCTTGAATGTTTATTGATGTGGTGGGGGTTCGCGGGTGGGGTGGGGCGGGGGTAACAGTG
>VUQG01011461.1:17850-31100 GCA_015106755.1 Etia nguti | reverse complement strand
GGGCAGGGAAAATCATCACAGACCCCTCACACCCTGGACACAGACTTTTTGACCTGCTGCCCTCTGGCAAACGGTATAGAAGCCTGCAGGCCAGGACCACCCGACACAGGAACAGTTTCTTTCCCCTCGCCATCTCCCTCCTAAACAGTTGAACTGTCACACTGCTCCCACTGCCAGACTGCAACTGCACCTTATGTACATTCTGTGGTATTCATTTCACTTCATTTCATTCCTGTCATCCTGTATTTTATGTATATAAGATTTAGATTGGTTATTTATGGTTGGTTTACACAGCTTGTGTAGGTTTGTGTATGCACGTGTAGCTGTATATATCCACGCGTGTGTGTGTGTGTGTGTGTGTGTGTGTGTGAATTGTGCTGCTTACATTGTTGAGATATACAATGCTGTGCTTGAGAGTCACCATCTACCGGAACCAAATTCCTTGTATGTGTCTGTGCATATACACGGCCAATAAACACGATTCTGATTCTGATTCTGAGAAGAATCCACTGTGGACCCGGCCTGAGCATGGTATAGATTTAAAAAAAAAAAAAACACAAACACACTCCTAGCCTTTGTTCAGGTTCTGGTCCCAGTCTTCATTCTGGTCCTGGTCCTGGCTCTGGTCCTAGTCTTCGTTCTGGTTCTGGTCCCAGTCTTTGTTCTGGCTCTGATCCTGGTCCCAGTCTTTGTTCTGGTTCTGGTCCTTGTCTTTGTTCTGGTTCCGGTCCCAAACATTGTTCTGGTTCTGGTCCTAGCCTTTGTTCTGGTCCCAGTCTTTGTTCTGGTCCTGGTCCTAGTCTTTGTTCTGGTCTTAGCCTTTGTCCTGGCTCTGGTCCCAGTCTTTGTTCTGGTCCTGGTGTATAGCACACCCCTCGGGCGTGACACACACTGGTTGCTGTGGAATACACTTTGGTCTCTCTGGCCTGTCTGACTGGAAATGCTTCTTTGCGTCACCCGACACCTGAGACATCCTCTCCTCAGTCGGCCCCACCCACCCCTGGCCCTGGGGGGAGGTGTGGGTGTGGAGAACTAAGCGCTCCCTTCGCAGCAGTACTCTTTGCTGACTCTGCTCTCATCAGGTCTAGGCTGGGGGCCTCAGAGTTCACACAGTGTGGTTAATGATTGACGGGGGTGGGCGGGCGGTCACTCATTGACTGTAGGAGCTTTTAAACCCATGGACAGAATTAGGGTGGCGGGACTTCACTGTCACTCCACTGGGACTCTACTGGGTTCGACTCAGAGGAAGATGAAGGACACTTTTATTCTGCTGGAAACAAACTGAACATCTTTCTTTCCTTCTTTTGTCCCTCTGCTACCCAGCTTCACCTGGCCAATCTCCACCCCTCATTGGAGGAGGGCTGAGTGCACCTGGATACCTGATCACCTGCTGTCCAAGCCACACTTTTACCTTTGTTTATGCTTTCGCGAAGCAGCTGACAGGTTTCAGGTTTGCACCAGAAGCTCCAGGATCAGCCTCCGTGGTGAAGCTCTGCAGCGATGGCTGCTGGAAAGCAGCGGGGCGGCCGGGGGGGGCGTCCGGATGGCGGGTGGGGCTGGGTGATCGTCGGCTGCTGCTTCATGGTGACAATGTGCACGCGTGCAGTGACCAGGTAACGCACACACACACATGCATATACTGGTCTTTATAGATGTGTGAGGACCCTTGTAAAACACTGCAGTCTCAGGCGCTTTACCTCAAAGGACTTGGTGCACAGAGTGAGGGATCACGGACGCCCACAGCAACACTGCACGCAGCCGTGTTAGTGTAGCTACAGATGATGGTGTCTGTTAGACTGGCTGTTATATCTGAGTTTACTGATTTGTGCAGGAATCGTCTCTGTTGTTTTGCATTTTGAGGTCACTTTGGGTTCATTATGGCCCTGATACACCTTTAAAGAAGCACCTGAGTGTGTATGTGGACACGTTTAAAGAGATCAAAACATTTTCAGAAACAAAATCTTCAGTGAAAAGAAGAATCAAAGACAGGCAGGCAACATTCCTGTGACATGACTCAGTAACGAGGACTTCAGGGCGATTAGAGTGATCGGGAAACTCAATTAAAAGCAGAACGCAGTCATCATTTAACCATTCAACAGAAAATGGTCCAGAGACGTGCCCTAAAAAATAAAACAAGTCTTCTCATTGTGATACAGCAGCATGTTTGTCTTTGTTACACAAGCAACAAAAAAAAAGGAACATTGTGTACTACTTTAAAAAAAAAACAGCTGGAGAAACATCTGCCAATTGCTAAGGTTAATTAGTGACGTGGCTGCGTGTGAAAGAGCGTCTGAGGCCTGAAGCTGGGCGGAGTTCAGCACTTAGCAGGAGGATGTGTGGGCTCAGAGTTCAACAGCCTCTCAGAATCACTGATTCTGCATGCTTGTGGATGGTGTTTTTTGGTGGATGTTTTTTGGTGGGTGTTTGTTGGTGGTGTTGCTGGAATTTTGTAGCTGGTGTTGCTGGATGTTTGTTGTTGGTGATACTTAGCATCCAAAGTTTTAAAGAGTATGAGCCTCAAAGGTGCTTGACGAGTTCTACAGAATTCATCCTTCTGCACAAAAAGATGCGACTTCTGCTCCATCTCATCCACCATCACACGCATCCACACCATCAGTCCGATTGCCCTGCATTATGAGCATGCTCAGTAGAAGTAACTTATAATTATATTGGGCGGCTGTGGCTTGTTTGTTAGAGCGGGTCATTGGTGGTACACATCTCGTTTGAATGAGACTGAGTAAAAAAGCACTACAAGTACCATCACACCAGCTAGTACTACGTGTTTATGATGAAGTATTACACTCTGCAGGTCAGGGAATAATAACAGTAAAAACACTTCACAGATATTTTCAGCAACTTACAGGGGTGTGTCTACAGGGGGGCATGGGGTGTACACTATTTTACACTGTAGTTCCTCATTATTCTGCAGATTAAGATTATTAATAAAATATTAAGAATACGTTATGTTATGTGGTTACAGAGTAACCTCACCAGCAGCATGTAAGCATGTTTACCACAGGCCTGCAGAGCACCAGTCAGGCCAGACAGAAATAATCAAACCAGAACACACAGATTCAAAAACACATCATGTTTCTCATTTTAACATGTGACATTGATCTGTGAGCAGCGGCTCTGCAGAGAAACGCCTGCAAAGAGTTTAAGTTTGTGTTCATGCAGCATGTTCCTGCACACACACACACAGACACACACACGTCATCAACATCTAATTATGTGTGTGTGTGTGTGTAGCTTGTCTCACTGGGAGGTTGGGGCTGTGTGTCAGGGATGTACTGGTTTTAATGGGTGGGGGAGGCTGAGCCGGCAGTGGCTCCACATGGTCCTAGTGCCTGCAGGCTGCTTGTTTCAGGTTCAGTTTGTGCAGAGTACTCAGATTACTTTTTCCTTGTAAGGAGTAATGTCGTGTAGTCTGTCATTTAGTCAGCCTGTGTCGGTGCTGCTCGTGGAGCGCGTCACTGCAAGCGATTAGCTGTGAGCGTGTGAGCACCTGTGGAGATCGCCGCTGCTGCGTGACCAGTTCTTCCTCTAAGATCGCAGACGTCTCCAAACACCCTCGGCCGGTGTTTGCTCACCTTCTACCCTCAGAACGTCGTTCCAAGCTGAAAGCGGAGCTCTCCAGCAGGAGAGCATCTTTGTATGTGAAGGACACGTGCAGCTCAAAGACTCTGGAGCTCTGCTGCTCGCTCTGCGCTCGGGGGATTTACAGCCCCGACACCTTCTACACCAAACACCACCAGCAGCATCTGTCCCTGTGCACCTCACATCCCCGTGAGGTCGTCGTTAAAGACTCCTCCCCTGAGGACGGCAGAGCGGTTGACGTTTTAGAAATGCTCTGACACTGATGTCAGCCAGCAAAGGAAACCTGCTTCCATCCAGTAATTAGTGACACTCAGCTGTGATTCCTGGGTGGAGCGTCTGACGGAGGAATCCTCGGTGCTTACAGTGACTGACTCGTCTGACGTTTTCCTTTCATCCAAACAGGAAGTTTACCGGAGGTGCCGGGTCCGCCCCTCACCTGCAGCTGGGCCTCCGGGGCTGAACACAGAGACACGCGGCCTCCTCCTGTGACCTTTGACCCACATTTCCTGCTCCGACCGGAGACCGGTGCCGACTGCTGCTGCAGCTGGGAAACTTCTCAGAAACACATGTTCAGAGCTCCGCCTCTCCTCCATCAGCTCGCTGCGAGAGAGTGTGTTTGTGTGTCTGTGTGTGTTATTGTCCTCACAATGATGCCAGAGAGCCAGCCTGTCCTCCATGATTCTCACTGCGGTTACACAACAACACATTAATCCTGAAGTTCTGTGTGACTGACACACATTACATAACACATACACGCACACACACACACGTCTGCCCTGCTGGTTAACGGGGACTCTGTCTCTGCTGATAGGAAACAGGAACAGGCTCGTTTTCTGTCCTGTTCACTGACAACGCTTTATTTACAGGAAGTCCCGCCTTAAACCCTCTAATCAGCGTTAGGGAGAATGCACGTTGAAGACTTAACTTTACGTCCATCTTTATGTACAGTCTGTTTTGGGGGGAGAACTACAATTCACAAGATGCATTTAAGCAGCAAACATCCACTCAGTGAGCTACAAAGTCAGCTGACAGCAAAAGATGAAGAAATTCCAGTTAAATCTGAGCAGCAGCAAAGAATGATGGGTACTGTAGTGTACTGAAGCTTTTTTCAGAGACAGTCATTGTCACGGTCCTGGGTCGGTGACCCAGCGTTGAGTTTCTTGTGTCTCAGAGTTTTTGTATTATGATCTTAGTTCTCTTTGTTGACCCAGTTTTCTAGTGTCTTAGTTTGGCTTTTTTGTATTCTGTTTAGTTTTCTGAGTATTTAGTAGCTGCCCTCTGTGTCTCCTTGCTGTGGCTCTGTGTTTCTTAGTTGCTCTGTCTCCCCTAGTCAAGCCTGCGTCTGTGCTACTTCCTGTTTTACTTTGAAGGTCTGTGTCTCATGTGAGTGTATCCTTCTTTGCTTGTCTCGTCAGTTCTGATTTCCCCCAGCTGTGCTCTCCTTCTGTGTCTCATTCCCCTCGTTATTTCCCAGTGTATTTAAGCCCTGTGTTTCTCTGTGTCAGTGTTGTGATCTTCCTCATGCTGTGTGTTCCCCACTGTGAAGTTTAGTTTGTATTTTCCCAGTATAGTTTAGTATCTTTTCCTCGAGTCTGCAATAAAGCAGTGCTTTTGAGTTTATTCCCCGTGTCCTCGTGAGTTTGCGTTTGGGTCCTCTCCTGCCTGCCACACAGCGGAAACATGACAGTCATGGTGTTACTTTGCAGCTGAGTGTCAAACATGGGCCAGTGTTAACCCTCTCTTGTGTCTGCAGGTGCGTCTCCATCTTCTTTGTGGAGTTCCAGGCTCACTTTGGGGCCGACTACGCCGCCACCGCCTGGATCCACAGCCTGCTGGACTGCAGCACCATGCTATGCGGTGAGTACCGCCACTCAGACATCACAGAGTGGTTCCCGTGGTCACGTGAGGCTGAGCGTGTCCGTGTGTGCAGCTCCCGTCGGCAGCCTGGTGGGGAGCCGCTGGTCCTGCCGGGTGGCGGTGGTGGTGGGGGGCCTCCTGGCCTCCTGCGGCCTCCTGCTCAGCTCCTTCGCCACCAGCCTGGAGATGCTTTACTTCAGCGCCGGGATCCTGACAGGTCAGACTCAGACGTGTCCTCGCCGTCTTAAAGCGGCGTGCTCTTTATCGTGCTGATGCGTGAAATCTGTCCGCAGGTCTGGGCTTCGCCCTCTGCTACACCCCCACCATCGCCCTGGTGGGCTGTTACTTCCAGCGGAGGAAGGCGCTGGCGTACGGCGTGGCCATGTCGGGCAGCGGGATCGGGACCTTCGTGCTGGCTCCAGTGGTGCAGATCCTCATCGAGCTGTACTCATGGAGGGGGGCGCTGCTCGTCCTCAGCGCCTTCGTCGCAAACCTGTGCGTCTGTGGGGCGCTGCTCCGACCAGTCACACTGCAGGAGGAGGAGGAGAAGAAGTGTGGTAGGTGTTCTCATCAGTCACATGTCCCCTCCGCGTGCCAATCAGACTCACCTGTGTGCTCTGGTGCAGGTGACATCTCACAGCAGAGCGTGGCGAAACCTCCCAAAGACTCTGTGGACCTCCTAGCTCCACCTCCTCCACCTGGAAGCTCCACCCCCAGGCTGAGGAGAATGTTCCACCTCCTGTCCTGCGGGGAGTACCGCTTCCTGCTGCTGCCCGACTTCCTGGGTCTGGCCGTGTCCTTCCTGTTTCTGGCCAGCGGCTGCAGCCTCCCCTTTGTTTACCTGGTGCCCTACGCCCTGAGTGCCGGCGTCAGCCACCAGCATGCTGCCTTCCTCATGTCCATCCTCGGGGTCATCGACATCGTGGGGAACATCACCTTCGGCTGGCTGACGGACAGAAGGTACGGTGAGTGTGAGCGAGGACGAACACTGACGCTGGCGTGTTCCACGTGTGGTCACGTTACAGCCTTGTTCCAGAAGGGAACATTTGACACCCACAGTGAGCGCGAGCGCGTTTATTAACACGTACATAAAGACTCGCAGCCTTCGCTGTGACTCTCAGAGCTCACCTCAGGTGCTTCCTGCTTCCACTGCTCTGGATGAACTCTGGAACTCTGTCCACATGTGACACTTAAAGACCTGAGGCTGTACCTGCTGCCAAAGGTACTTCAGCAAAGTACAGAACCAAGCTGTGAGCCGTCTCCTACATGTTAGATTTTAGTTCATCTTTAATACGTTTGCGAGAATTCAAAGCACGCGTCCGGCATGTCGCTCTGTGTTTAGGATTTTGAGGTTTACTTGGTGCTGCTCGGCGCCTTCGAGCTCCTGCAGGCGTGACTTCTGCATCACAGCGAGCGTCGCAATGTTTGCAGGTGACAGCGATGGAGACGCCCACTTGACTCTGCAGCAGAACGTTTTCTGTCTGCTCAGCAAAAAACGTTTTTAAAGGGACAGTTCACACAAACATGGCTGACATTTGAGTGCTGACGCCATTGGACTTCCTGTGTGTCTCTCAGGTGTTTGAAGCCGTACCGCCTGGCCTGTTACGTCTTCTCGGTCGGGATGGAGGGTCTATGCTGCCTCTTCACGCCGTTACTTCGTTCCTTTCCGCTCCTCGTGCCCTTTGCCGTGCTCTACGGCTACTTCGACGGCGCCTACGTGGCTCTGATCCCAGTGGTGACGTCTGATGTGGTCGGAACTACATATCTGTCCTCGGCTCTGGGTGTTGTCTACTTCCTCCACGCCATACCCTACCTGGTCAGCCCACCCATTGGAGGTGAGGGAAACGGCTCCACCCTCCTCCTTCATCCATCTTTAAAAGAGAAACAACTTTAAATCCACTTAAATTTTAAATATAATATATGCATGTACATTTAAATATGTGTACTAAGACCGTCCGTCATTTTAGTACAAGCAGTAACTTATGGAGAGTCCAATTGTCCCCACAAACGTCATATTTGAAATCTGATGACATCACTCTGACATCGCCTGCTGCCATGCTGATGATGTCACACCTGAAACTCTTCTTCTCTTTCTGCAGGTTGGCTGGTTGATGTCACAGGAAGTTACACAGCTACTTTCTTCCTCAGTGGCGCCGCTCTGCTGACCAGCGCGGTCATTCTCTCCACCGTCACCGGAATTCGCCACCGCTGCTGCCATCGATCGGATTCGGTGTTGCTGCCATCTTCTGAAAACCGTCATCAGGGAACCCGAGCCCCTCCACCTCAGTCTGTCTGACCAATCAAGCGTTTTCATCACCTTCAACAGGGAGGCGTTACCTCACAACGCTCAGAGAAAAGGACCAATCAGTTTCCTCCACACCAAAGCCAAGCAGACGGCTAAAAACGCTGATTGACAGGCGTCAATCAAACGATGACTTCACAGGAAGTGAAATCTTTTTAGAGTCTGCTGAAAATTAAATAGAGAATGATTTTAATGTTTAGGAAACTCACAGCTTCCTGTCTGAGCTGCCTCATTATGTTTCCTCTCCACAGTCATGTGACCGTGACGAACACCCATTCAGTTCGTTAGCCGTGTGCTACGTCTTTATCTTTTAGAGTCAGGAGTGTACCTAATAAACTGGACAGCAAACAACACATCGGTCCAAGCTGAACAGTTATTCTAGCTGAACCTGAATGCACCACGATGGTTCCAGCTGTTTGTAGTGGAGGAGGTGGTCACATGACGACGCTCTCAGGTATCGATTTTATTAACGAGTCAATAAGAACTGGACTAAAGTCAAGGTGCTGCAAGAAGTGTGTGTGAAAGAGAGTGTGTGTGTGTGTTTGTGTGAATGGACCAGAATCATCTTCAGGTGTGACTCAGGTATTGATTGACAGTAGATGTCAGTGTGTGAGCAGCGGGTCTGAAAACGCTGCTGATTGGTGGAGAGCGTGAGCCTCCTGCTGATGTCACAGAGTTGAGCAGTAAACAGAATGACGCTGATGTTTGTAACGTGTTACAGGGAAATAAAAGCTGTGCCTCCTGCGTTTTCTTCATTGATCAGCTGGAGCTCTGCTGTCATCCAGCTCACATTAGCTTAACCCTGAAATAAATAGCGAGGACAACTTTGCTCCGCCCTCCTCCACCCAGCAGGTGGGCCGGCACGAGGAGAAGCTGCCGCCTTCAGACCTTCAGTCCCACGGAGGCTGAAGCAGCTTGATCCTGATTCCTCGGCTCACCCCCTAACCCTCGCTGCCTGCAGAGGTTATGACGTCAGCGAAGGAGCCCCAGGTGGCTCAGGTAACACCTCTGAAGCCACTTTATATGACACGCCCACCCCCGTCACGCTGAACTCATGAACACGTCAGGAGCGACTTAGGGGTCAGTGTGTTGCCCAAGGACAGACTGGAGCAGGGATCGAACGCCCAACCATCGGCTCTGCCTCCTCGGCTACAGCCGCCTCAGGTACTCCCTCAAACACTGGAGTCTGAACGTTCATGTGACGCCTCCACATTTCATCATCAGACAGGAAGTGAAGTCACAGTAAAACTTTATTTACAGCATGAATCCCTTTGAGTCACTGCAGACAGACTCTGAGCTCGAGCAGAGACTCCTTACAGAGGAGGCGCCTCAGGGACGGACCGAACACCTGCAGACCTCAGCGAAGCTTTGACCAGCTAAACGAGCCCGTTAGCCCCGCCCCATCAGCCAGTCACCGAAACATTTATTTCCTCTTTATCGCACATGCCGACGACCTCGCGTGAACGAGCGCAGCTAAAAGAAGCTTCACCTGGACATGATTCAGCTCACCTTTATTTACATCACAGCAGTTACAGAGATCCACCTTAAACAATTCCACCTTAAATTTAAAGCCTCACAAAGGTGAACTGGCGGGTTTCTGTTTTTTTAAAGGTCCAAACACTAAAAACAAACAAAGAAACTGATGACAGACGAAGACGCTGTACATTAAAGATCAATCATGATGTCACTTCCTGCAGGTTTGAGAGCGCAGCTTCCTCTTCATGATGCTGTGGTCACTCTCCCGATCCTCCTCCACTGCTCCGGGCGTCTGACGGGAAAAACAAAGACGCATTTATATTTACTTACAAACAAACAAACAGCCGACTCCGCTTCAGAGTCAGACTCACCGTGTGCGGCGAGTCCACCATCGGCGCCCACGGATCCATATTGTAAAGCTTCCTGCGGCCTCGCCGGGGTTTGGTTGCCATGGTTACAGTGTCCTTCTCCACTGATCTGACGTTTTTATCTGCAGAGAGGACGGGATGGTGAGTTCGCTCTGATCACGCCAGCTTTGAGAATTATCCTTCATCCTCTGACCCTCAGCTCTGCTCTAATTGGCTGACTCTCACAAACAGGACATGTCAGCAGCAGGTAGGCAGGGCTTGTCTGCATGAGATGACCAAATAAGGGAGATGCCCTCTGTGACATCATCTCGATCATAATCTGTTTTTAAAAATCAATAATAACAAATGATGACATCATCAGAGGCAACCGGAGGGCCTGATGAGCCTGTTAGAAACATAACTAACTTCAGGTAAACTTTTTTCTGTTTTAACATAAAATCAGATTTGTTTAAAGACACAGTGACAGCTCAGCGCTGCCCCCTGCTGGCGCTGGGTGATCGAGGCGTGGCTGACCTTTGCTGCCCAGGACAGAGGGCGAGCTGTGGATCGCCTCTTCGATCTCCTGCAGAGTGCCGCCACTCTCCTGCCCCACAGAAGAAGAAGAAGGTGGTTTCAGGTGAGGGCTCTGAGGACGTGTGCGCTCATCGACCTGTCGGCTGGGACGGCTCACCTGGACGCTCCGGGCATTTCCTCTTGGTTTGTTCCTCTTGTTTTCACTGCACACCAAATCCTAAAACACAACAGCACACACACGTCAGAGCGCCTGAGACACACACACACACACACACACACACACTCTGGGAGGCGGCTCCACCCTGTGGTGATTTTCAGTGCTGCAGACAGATTTATATGAAAGGAAAGAAGAAGACCGGAGCGTCAGCTTGGTGATGCTGCATATGAGTGGTGCCACCTATCGTTCAGGAGACTACTGCGGCAGCTTCATGCTGTGTAACTCATAGACTGAAGTGACTGTGTGACGGCGAGCCATTGTGCAGAGCATACTGGTGCCCTTAGACTCCTCTCAGCTGGCTGCTGGCAGCGAGTATCTGCCAGTCTGGCACAGTGAGGCGAGATGAGGCGGCGCTTGCTTCGATGTGGATGCGGCAGAAGACGATAAAAGTTCAACACGTGGCGATTTTAACCCGGGATGCAGCGACGGCGCTCTTGCCTATCTCATGACCACGTTTGTTCTAAATGACTCTGAAACAACCAATCACAGCTCGGGAGGCTCAGTTTCACATCTGGAGTCTGCAGTGAAGCTCAATTAATTACCCAATTACAGCAATAGGCTCCGCCCTACCTCCAGTTCACAGCTCTTTCTCTTCCTCCCCATCGTTCTGGGAGTTTTCTTCCTGGCAACCATATTGGACCTCAGAGCAGAGTCTTGAAGGTTCTGAAAGAAAAGTAAAAACAAAGTGTTTTCGTTTCCGAGGAGCAGAACGCTCCTTTGTCAAAACCCCGTTAGCATTTCTTCTTCTCTTGTACTTTTTCAGGCTGACTTACCTGTGTGTTCACCTGCAGGCGAGTGTCTCTCTCCTTCTTCACTGCCTCACACTCCCCGCTGCCACCCCCATCCTCCTCCTGTCTCCTCTCCTGGAGTTTCTGGATCTCCTTCTTCAGCTCTTCCACCAGAGGCAGCTTCCTCTCCTCCTCCCTCCTCCGCAGCTCTGACAAGAAAAACAGGTCGGAATCAAATCAAAGACTCAAACCCACGCCCACGCAGACACACCCACGCACACTCAAACACATGCACACACACACACGCACGCACGCACAGACACGTGCGCACACACACGCGCGCTCACACACACACGCACGCACACCTTTCTGAAGAACTTTTATTATTTTAAAGAGATGCCCTGACATCAGCATTGACAGGAAACAGTTTTCAGGTAACCAATCAGAGAGAGCCTTACCTAGATTGAGCATCTCCACCTGTCGGCGGCGTTCTTCCAGACGTTTCTCCTTCTCATCCAAGACTCGCTGCAGCTCTGACACACAAACAACATCATCAGCCAAGCAGCTGAGAGCAGCAGCCAGCTGATCGTCCCCGTCGGCTCATCTGATTGGTTACTCACCTCCCACCTCCGTCTCCCACTGCCTCCTCCTCTCCTCGCTCTCCTGAAGTGCTGCTTGTAGGGCGTTGCCTTCTGAATCCAGCTCCACCTTAAGGCTCTCCAGCTGGTGGGAGAATTCTGCCCTCTGATTGGCCAGCTCCTCTCTGAGCTCAGCGCACCTGTTCTCGCTACAGGAGGAGAAGACGAATTTTAACCTCCGTTTATGGATAGATGAAATCTGATTGGTGGCAATATTGATCACCTGAGCGTAAGCTCCACCTCCAGCCGCTGCTTGTCTGTCTGCAGCTCTTCGATCTGTTGGGATTTCTGAGCCGAGCGCTGGAGCGCCGCCTCGCTCTCCTTCTTCAGCTCCTCCATGGCGGCGTGGAAAACGCTGCTGCTGCTCCGCCCCTCCTCCTGAAAACATCAGCCAGTGAGTCATCACAAGCACGCTCCAGGATCAACCAACTGGCTGTCATGAACAAAGAGAACCTTTACTTCCTGTCGAAGGCGCTCCACTTCCTGCGTCAGACTGCTGATGGAGTTGTTCTTCTCCTCTGACTGGTGCTCCAGGTCGTGGAGGCGGGTCTTTGTGGCATTGAACTGCTCTGATAGGCTGTCGGATCTGTCAGTCTGCTGTTTGAGCTGCACCTGCAGGCTGGTCACCTGGAGGGATGCAAGAACCATCAGCAGGAGAAGACGCAGCAGGAAAAAACGCAGAAGAAGAAGAAGAAGCACCTCCGTCTGCAGCTGGAAGATCCCGTTCACCAGCGCTTTGTTCTCCTTCTGCAGTCTGGACGCCTCCCTCTGCTCCACCTCCAGAGACACCAACACAGTGTCACAGTTTGGACACCCGTCCAGGTCTACAGTGAGGAGGGAGGGGTCGGGACAGAAAGGGGAGGAGTCAGGAGAGAAGACAAACTGAGGTAAGTTCAGTGTTTCAAAAGTATGTGGACAAGTGTGTGCAGCATTTGCTGATGTTCCTGTCCACATACGTTTGAGCTCCTGCAGCTGCTCCTCCAGCAGCACCTGTTCCTTTTTCAGCCCCTCCACCTCCGCCACCCGGCTCCTCAGCTCCTCCTCCAGCCTCGCCTTCTCTTGCTGCAGCTCCTCCTCCCTCCCTCTCAGCTCCATGATGGCCTCATCCTTTCTGTCATTTTCCTCCTGCAGCCTCCAGATCTCCTCCTCCAGGACCACTAAGGAGAAACATGATGACAGGAGCATGAAGGTTCAGCACAAGCTCTCCATTTTTTCCCTCCTCCTCCTCCTCCTCCTCTACCCTCACCTCTCCTGTTTGCTCCTCGCTGCTCCTCATCCTCCACAGAGTCACGCTGACGTTTCCTGCTCCCCCCCTCCTCCTCCTCCTCCTCCCGTCCTCTCCTCCTTGTGCAGCGGCAGGTCTGCTGAAGCTCCAGCAGCTGCGACCGTATTGACTCCACCAGCTGCCTCTGCATGAAAGAAGACCGCGTTAGGCCTCAGTGGGAATTGAACCTGGAAACCAAGAACAGAGCCCACTTACGTCTCGGGTGGCGTCCTCCACGGCGTTGTCCATGGCTGCCTGGAGCTTGGAGAGGGCGCTGTCCTTCTGCCGAC
>VUQG01011461.1:3718-17830 GCA_015106755.1 Etia nguti | reverse complement strand
TGCCGACACAGCTCCATCAGCTCCGACACCTCCCGCTGCTGCTGCTCCAGACGCTGGAGGAGAACACAAGGAAAAGAGTTAGAGGAGCAGAGCCGAGTGAGAGCAGGAGCCAGGACACCACAGGAGGAGGAGGAGGCGGCTCTGAAGTACCTTCTCAGCTTCTTGCAGTTGGTCACGTGACTGCTGGTTCTCCAGTTGCAGCGCCTCCAGCTCTGCAGGGACAAATCAGAGTGACCTCAGCGAGAAGTGTGCACGTGTGTGCACGTTACAGTCAAAGGACTACGACACCTCGACGACTCTTCAGACACTTAAAGTGTCTTTAACAAACAGTGAGCGCTGCTCCAGCTTTACACTGCACGGCGAACACGCTACAACAATCACATGACCGCTTCAGAGCAAGCGGAAGGAAAAACTCCCTTTTAACAGGAAGAAACCCACAGCAGAACCAGGGAGGAAGTGCTGAGGAAGAGAGCCAGAGACTAAAAACAACTAATGATTGAAGATGGAGGCCTGACGGTTTCAGCAGCGGCTCGCTCCTCCACCCAACTTTAATCATTAAGTACTAACCTGCTCGCGTCCTGTTTAAACCCCGCCCCCTGGACCTGTGATGTGTTTGTGGTACCTGTGGTGTGTGTGTGCTCGGTCAGACAGCGGTGGACACTCTGAGCGTCATCTCTGATCTTCTCCAGGTCTTCGCTCATGGAGCTGATGATTCCCTCCAGCAGCACCACCTGCTCCTCCTAACAGTCGATCATGATCAATACTGAGTGATCGATCTTGCCTGTGTGTGTGTACGTGTGTTGTGCGCGTGCGTGTGTGCATGCCTGTGTGTCACCTTGTTGCTGTCTCTGCTGAGAGCAGACAGGTCGACCGTCTTACTGACGAGGTTCTTCAGGATCTCCACCCTCTTCTCCGCTCGCTCCTCCAGGATCTCCCGCTCCTTCTCCAGGCGGTCGCTGACAGACACGTGGACAAACGTGCCGTTAAAACGTCACATGATCGCAGCACCGTGGTCACATGACGGCAGGGCTGCACTCACCTGTAGTCCTTCTCCATCTTTTTGAAGAGCTCCATGAATTCAGCGCTGACTTCTTCTCTGACCTGAGCCTCAAGAACGAGACGCAGCGCTGCCTCCCTGCCCTCCTGCTGAAACATGCACATCAGCAAACAACACAGTCAGGACAGGAGGAGCACGAGGTTTAAGCCCCTCCCTCCCTCGTAGGTGAGAGATCACTGTACGTCTGAAGTGCGAGGATTCCTGGTGGTGTTACAAACATCAGGATGTGCACGCCGTTGTTGATGTTTTAATGAAAGCGGCTGAAAGACCGATCATTGGTGATGACATCAGCAGGTTCAGCATCTTTACCTTCTCTTCCTCCTCCATCGTCACGTCCCACTCCTCCTCATCCTCGCCTCCTGCCTCCAGCACCGTTCCCTCCATCATGCTCTCCACCTTCTCATCTTCCTCACACTCTTCACCACTTTCATCCTCCAGCACGTCCTCCAGGCTTGTATCCCAGGCGACCAGCGAGCTCTTTCTGCCCCTCCCCGACACGTTTCTGCGGCAGTCTGCCTCGTCGATGATCAGAGACAGCTCCATGGCCGACCTCTGGGAGGAACCGGGACCATCGGGGACGGTCGGCCTTGAGTTCAGCACCACCACCTGCACCCAGGTGAGAATGCGTCAGCAGTCCTTAACCACACGTTTCCAGCGGGTCTCAGAATGAAAACAGGAAGTCTGACACGCTCGTGCTCACTGACCTTCTGAGCCAGCGCCGAGAACTTGAGCACGTTGAGCGTCTCGTCGAAGCACGACAAGTTCTGGTTGATGTTGACCACCATGGAGACCCGCCCGGCACCACAGAAGAAGAACTGCAGGAAGTGTGTGAGCTTGGACTCCCTGAAGGGAATGTGGTGCTGAAACCTGCAGCGAGGACACAGGTACACACTCAGGTACACACTCAGGTACACACTCAGGTACACACTCAGGTACACACTCAGGTACACACTCAGGTACCTGAGGCCTGAAGGTGAAGGTGTCATAATGCTGACGTTAGGATGTCACAAACAACTACATGACAATAAGTAAAGTTGCTTTGATGAGAGCGTGGCGAGGACATAACTGTGTCGGGCTGATGACGACCCTCTGACACACGTCCATCAAAGCTGTTCTTACAAATTCAAACTTACTCTTTGAGTTTTCGTCACGTTCCTCGTCTACAATAATGAAATGATTTAGATCAGAGTAAAACGAAGAGTTTATACAGGATTAAAAAAATGACTTAATCACAGTAAATCATTTCTTTGCTGCATGCAGGAGTGGCACTGACTGCAGAGGGACGGTTTAAAGGTCCGAGGAGGACGCGTGGACTCGTCCCAACAAACCAAACCTCAGCGTGACCCTTACTTGGCGTTCTGGTTGAGCCTCATGGCGTGGATGCACTTTCCGAGCGTGAGCAGCGAGCTGTTGATGTTCCCCGCCTCCTTCAGCCTCTCACCAGTGTTGTGTGTCCGCGAGCACCTCTCCGACCCGGCCAGATCGCACAGCGCGAGCCTGAACACACAAACAGAAGTATCAACTGCACGCCCTGACTCCGCCTCCACTGCACGCTCATCGCAGAGACATGAGCCCGACTTACTCGCTGATGCCGAGGACTCTGGGAACGCCGACGTCGTCCACGCGCAAGATCCTGATAGAGAAGATGCTGTGGCTGCAGAAGACAGAGTGGGCATTACTGAAGCTAAACAACCACAGGTGGAAACAGGACGACGGTGTCTGCCGCTGACCTCCTGCTGGACAGCTGGTTCAGCCGGGTGGAGGAGAAGCTCTGGTTTCTCTTCCCGATCTTCATCACTCTGTACGCCTCCTCCGAACTGCTCACCTGGACCCAGCGCAGGTCTGAGGGACATCGCAAACACAGTCATTATAGGGCGCGGCGAGCCTCAGAGCCGGGCAGCCTGCTGCTTTGATTTAGAAATGTCATTTCAACAGCCGCGCTCAGCGGTGCCTTCCTATATTCAGAAATAACACGCGAGTATTCGTGATGGTGAATATCTCGTGCCGTGGTCGGGCTGCGCCTCCTGCTGCAGGGTCTGGTTAGAGTAACCCTCCAGAACTGAGCCCCGCCCACTGTCAGAACTGAGCCCCGCCCACTGTCAGAACTGAGCCCCGCCCACTGTCAGAACTGAGCCCCGCCCACTGTCACTGGCCTTCGAGAAGGCAGGCATTTTCACGAAGAGGTCGTCATAGAAACGATCTTCTCTGCAGATGTTCTTTCACATCTTGTATCATTCATTTTTGTGGCTTGTAATCGTTGTCACGGTAACCTACAGTGTCACACCTCTGTGTCACAATCAACTTATTGGAAAGTTCCCAGCAGGAACTTTCATAATAAGAGCGCGGAAATCGTTTGGGAAGAATGTAGCAGCGGTTTGAGAAACAATGGATTCATCAAACACGTCCACATTTAATCATGAATATTAATGACCAGCGATTCATCTCTGACTGTCTTATCTGTTTAACAGAATTGATTTCATTTGTCTCACGTCAGAATAATCCGTTGTGTCTACCGACAGTCATGGATTTAAAGTACTTCCTAAAGTACTTCGGGGCTTTTATTGCAGTGGTTTCAGTGGGCGGGACCATGGCTGGGCGGGACGTGGCTGTGAACTAAACGAACTCCGACCCTCAGATCCATCTGTGTGAGCAAGCGTTACCTTTGATGAACGAGTTTCCTTTCACGTCCTGAGACAGACGCAGGACCGTCCTCTTCTGCTGGCCACCAGGAACCTGAACATCACACAGTCAGTCACATGATAACAGGAGGCACAGCGCCCCCTGCAGCTGCACCGACACCACAGAGATCTGACACAGATGTAGTAAAAGCAGCTGTGAACTGAGGGAATAAAGAGTAATGCAGCTGTGCTCAGAGAAAACTGAAATCAGCGTGGAATGTGTGTGTGTGTGTGTGTGTGTGTGTGTGCGCCTGCAGCACGTGCTCGGTCCTGTTATTGGTTGGTAACGTGTCAGCTGATCCTTCTAACGCCGGAGAACAAAAAGGAGCGCAGGCAGAAGAAACCAGTGCTCAGGGACGAGAACCTACAGGTCAGAGGTCGTGACTGCTGGACACCGTTGATGCCCGGTGTCCATGGCAACACCTTCACAGAAGGGGCCATCCCAACAAGAAAGAAGAAGCCTCCACCTGGTGGTGATGCTCAGTAATTACAAGTTAAAGTCTCATTGAGGCAGAGCTTCAACTTTAAGAACTGCAGGTAAACAGCAGGTGACGGGCTTGACCAATCACAGCCAAGATCATCATTAAATCATTCAGAGTTAAGATGAACAACCTGCTGTCTGGGTCATTTGTTGGTTTATTGTGTAATGTTCGATTTATTACCTTATTACAGAATTTCACACGTGTCCAGGCTGCAGTGTGTGTTTGGTTTACATGGATTTACTTATTGTTGTTATTTCCTGTTTTAATGGTAAAATAAAAGTTTACATTAACAGAAAAACATTATTTTAAATTTACATAAAGAGGCTCAGGATGAAAATGTGCAAACAACAAAACATCAACCTTCACATGAATGTGTTCATGTACTGGGATCACACACACCCACTGTGTGTGTGTGTGTGTGTGTCACCTGTTCGAGCAGGTCGTGGATGTTCTCCTTGTAAATCTCACAGAAGGAAACCCAGATGGAGAAACGGACGTTTGAGTCGATGTCCAAACAGAAACTGTCGGCCTCTGAGACGTTGTTCACACTGCTGTCACTGCTCAGAGACGAGCCTGAACACACACACGCACACAGGTCAGACTCGGCCTCTCGATGTGAGGTGAGCTCGTTTTAAAGCTCACAGTTAATCAGACGTAGGTTTGTTTTCATTTCTTTAATATTTCACATTTTTATTTAAAGAAAACCCATTTGAGCAAAGCTTCAAGCATCAACCTTCTCTCAGCTGTTGTTGGACTGAGACACTGTTTGTTTCATCAGAGTAAATCTGTGTGAGGTGAGATTAAGAACCCACACACTCAACTCCTGCTGTTTATCTTCACAGATCAGTGATCACGCCTAACACCACCTTCAAAGATCATAAGCTCGGGGTTTCTCCAGCTTTTATTCCCGTCCTGATTAAATCAGAGTCACTGACCTTCGAGGAACGCTGACCTTCCAGTTGTCGCGCTTCTGTCGCTCTGTGGAGAGGAAGCAGAGACACTTCAGCTCACTGCAAGCACTCAAACTGTGCTGCGACGCTCCCCGTCGCCCGCCTCACCTCTTTCAGCATCCTCAGCAGGTTCCTCTTGCCGCTGCTCTCGGCCGCCTGCTGGTCTGGAGTCAGTCTGCTGAAGTCTCGGCAGCGCTGAGGCTTCAGGTCGCAGCGGCCGTACAGGCGGCCTTCGATGCTGTTGAAGATGACTGACAGAGACCTGGGCAGCAGACCCGAGTTGTGTTCCGGACCTAAGCAATGGACGGACAGTTAGTCAGAGTCGGGCAGAGAGGCGGGTAATGGCAGACAGGAGGGGGCGGGGCTCTGACCGAGGAAGGTGAAGGTCTTCCCGGCGTTGGTGACTCCGTACGTGAAAACCAGACAGTTTCCTCCCTGCAGAACGTTTCGGACCAAACCCCGGACCGAGCCCTCGAACACCTTCCTTTGACTCGCCTCTGGACCGAACACCTGAAACACAACCACGACACAAACGGCACAACTGAAGGCACCACGGCAACAACAGCGTGAAGCGGATGGGACAGGTGTGAACAGCTCCGGTCAGACGAAACGTACCTGCGTGAAGGTGAACCTCTGGGCCGTTTGTGGGAGGGACTTGTCGCTCTGTCGGTTTGACTGGCAGCTCCTGGGAGGCTTGAGGACCACAGTGTCCGGCCCCTCGATGGTCACACAGTCCTACGGAGGAAAACACACCTGCGCTGCTCATTCAGCCCTACAGACCATGAACAATCCAGGTCTGTGAGCAGGTCACAAACAAAGATGTGGACGTGTTTGACGTCACGCCGCTCAGGCGGTGTGCGTCTGACAGATATGATCCATAACCAATGATGGAATCAGGAATAAGAAAGTTTCCCTCTGCGTGTAAACATTATGTGAGGAAGAAGTTCCTGTTATATACTCCTTAATATTTGTGTTTAATGAAGGTTTTTCCTGAGCATGGACTGAATTGTGTCCAGCATGTCCAAGCTGGAAAAACTGATCAGGAAGGCTGGCTCTGTGGTCGGCATGAAGCTGGACACTCTGGTGACAGTGGCACCGAAGAGGACATTAAAGAAACTGTTGGACATTATGGACAATGCTGGGCATCCTCTGCATATGGCCATAAACAACCAGAGGAGTCTGTTCAGTGACAGGTTGCTTCTCCCAAAGTCAAGAACCAACAGACTTAAAAACTCCTTTATCCCACACGCCATCAAACTGTTTAACTCTTCGCTGGAGGGGAAACAGGGGGACAAAGGAGGGGGGAACAACTGAGCTGTAGTGCCTTTTCACTGTGCAATATACTTATAGAGAATATATATATATATATTTTTTTTTTTTTCTCTTTTTTAATATCCAACGGTCCAATAGACTCACAATAGTTAAAATGTGCAATTCCCTTGTATTCTTATTCCTATTTATTCCTATTGTACACTCTGTATTTATATATGTGTATATATGGTATATTTCTGCTCACATTCTGCAACTTCTGTCGGTGTTGTGCTATTGGAAACTGAATTTCCCGGAGGAACCCACCCGAGGGATAAATAAAGTTTCATCTAATCTAATCTAATCGAAGTCTGGTTCCTGTCAGCTCCACCTGTGTCTCACATCAGTCCTCTATTTTTCACTTTAACTGAATGACATCCAGCCTGCTCCTCAGTGAGGAATACAGAACTGGTATCAATCCATTGATCTCTGCTGTAAACAGAGTAGGAAAAAGCTGGAATGGTGAATCCCTGCCAGAGGCTGTAAAACACTGCAGTGTGTGTGTGTGTGTGTGTGTGTCACCTGTGACTCTCCGCTGCCGCTCTCGGCTGCAGTAAAGGGTCGAACCCTCAGGTAAACCTGCAGGTTCTCCGACTGCTCCTGAGCGTCATCCTGCAGAGACAGCATCAGTCATATGACCTGCATCCAACTCTGGAACAGGTAACCATCAGACAGCGACAGTCTTTACTGACTGACAGATGACAGCATGTTACAGGAAACAGCAGGTACAGCTGTGCATGTGGGTGCATGGAGGATGAATATACTCTATGCTTTTAATGGGAAATTTCCTGGAAACCAGTAAACAAAAAACAAAGAAAATGGTTCTGATTTCACAGCAAACTGGAAGAAAACCAACGGTGTTAATGGTGACTGTACTGCCGCTTTGAATAATCCCGACACACATCAGTGGGTTTCAAACATCAAAAGGACCACAGAGATCCTCGTCGTGTGGAAGACAGTTTCTGGTGTGTTTGTGGATCTCTCCGTGTATGTGGTTCACAGGAAGAAACTGATTTAAGTATGTGCGGGAACAACAGCACAGTCTGATGCTGCTCTGCAGTCCTGTGGAAGGGTCAGTGATGTACTACAGCCTGTCCGAGGTCAGGACAGACCATGGTGGACCTACCTGTGTTGGCATGGCAGAAAACTCAGCCAGCAGGTCCTTCTTTATGTCCCCCACCTCCACTGGTCCCACTCTCTCCGGCCTTCCAGCTAAACTGGAATCCATTCTCTCTGCAAACACATCAGTCCAATCAACCACCGTTTTATCAAAGTCTCCCCGCAGGGAGTTTTACCTACAGCTCTCAGGCAGCATAGACCCCCACTGAGTGTCTAATAGAGCTTTAATCTGCGCCGATTTTACCAGTTGAATGAGCTGATGGCTTTAAACATGTCTCCCATCATCATCCCGCTTCTGTGCGACTGAGATTTAAACGAGTGTTTTAATTTCGCAGAAATGTTAACGGAGTTCGGCCCGACTCCAGCATTGCCCCAATACAAGCTACTGGAGTGTAAACAGCCTGACTAAAAACTGGCCACCACAGTCACACAAACACAGCTCAGAGTAATTCACAGCTTTCACCAATCACAGCAAGCAAACACGAACAAACAACAGCAAACAGAAGGTAAACAAAGGCCGTTTTTACACTGCGCTAGCTTTGTTGTTAGCATTAGCCACCTCATCCACGCGTTTTAACGACTTCAGAGAAGCGGAGCTTCGATTTAAATGACAGAATTACGGATTAAAACGACATTTTATGAAACTCGAACTCACGTGTCATATCTTTTATTCCACACACACTCAATTTACAACAGCAAACATGAAAAACAATCACTGCCTGTCGGCCCTGATGCTCTGTCCTCTCCGCGGTTTAGTTTTTAAACTAGGACAGCACGACCAATCAGAGAACGTATACGAAGCAACGTCACAGAATCGTCGTTGCCTTCAGATAGAATCTCGCGAGATCAATATAGTATTTCTTTTTAACAAATAAAGTCACACGACGCAGTTTTTTGTTATTGCTGTTTTGGTTTTGGAGTTTTCTATGTTACAGAAATATAGAAATAAGTTATCGAAGCCAGTAACAAATGAACAAATGTGATTTTAAAAAATCACATATTTGAAATTAAGAAATTAATTGAATTAAATTGAAATTAACTCTTTAAGTAAAACTGTAATTAAAAATTTTATTTATATATATTTTAACTAATGTGTTATTTTCATTTTTCGAATTATCCTCTGAATTTTTTCCTGTAATTTTTAATTTAATCTCGATTTTTCTCTTTTCTTCGACAGAATTTTCTTTTATTCATGAATATATATATATATATATATATATATATGCGAATTCTTGTTTGGTAAAAAATTTAATCATGTAAACACCGCCGCATGAAACTGACGTCATCATGTGGCGTCGGTAACGGGCAGGAGGACTGAAGCGGATTTGGGGATTAGATGCTGACTGCAGCGGATCCAGCTGGACTTACTCCTCTTTACCGGGACCAAAGTCAGTCAGTGAGGCGGAGCTGCAGCGGCTCCACCGAAGAAACGCCGCGAAAACAAGCAAACGGGCGGAGGACGAAGACGAAGCGACACGGTTGCCTTGACAACGGTGAGACAACCCGGGAGGAGGGGGAGGGGGATTATTTTTAGTGCTGCTATTGATTAACTCTTTGGGTCCATAGTGTGGCGATTCACCTGTAACAGGTGAGAGAGTTCCGGAAATCAGATCCATCAAATCAAACACGGTACGGGAGCTGAGGGGGGTCAATTAATAATACACACGAAAGGAGGCAGAGGATACTAATAGAGCCTAACACACAACGATGAAATTTTGTTGCGTATCAAGAGAGCGGTGCATGTCTGTAGGAAACAGCGCCCTCTCACATCACAAACTGTTATTAAACCAGGAGTGAAATTCATTTCATTTATTTATTTATTTCACACACGCTTCAACAGTGTTTCATTTCCTACATACAAATCCTCTTTGCCATTAATATAACACTGCACCCATGGGTGAAAAGGAGCAGGAAGAAGAATAAATTCTTATTAGCATCTGCCCCCTATCTAAAATCTAATTATTCTTACAAGAGGGTGCCAACAACCCAAAAAACCCTCTATCATGTATCGATATGTAATAATGCAAAACAAAACAACAAATCAGTATAATCAACAATATACAACACTACTAAATGGCAATGAAAAATGAATCCTTCCACATTTAGCCCAAATTACTTTCGTGTTCTTCATATTGATTTATCGTTTTAAGTATGTAACACATTTTAAAACGGTGCAAATAAAAAGCAGATCTGTGGGGAGAGAAGGGAGCGGGTGGAGGAGAGGGTGGAGGTATGCTCTGGAGACAAGAGACAATGAAAGGTGTGTGAATGAGAGGAAGACAGGTGGAAGGAGCAGAGGTACAGGTATCGATGGAGAGTGAATATATTGGCCAAAGGTGGATGAAGATGGAGCTGCAGGCAGTAGGAGACGAGGAAGGGGAGGTTCATGGATGTAGTGAAGGAGGAGATGCAAACACATTCCATTTTTATTCAGCGTGACCAAAACGAGCCACTCAGCTGGAACGTGCAGCTACAACTATTGGCACCTAGTGGCCTTCAAATTGAATACAGCTGTTTCCAACCAGGAAGCTGTTTCCATGTTTTTACTGTCTTTGTTCAGGACTCTTCCTGTCGGACGACCCTGTGTGAATAAAGCTTCACCTGCCCCTTCTGCTGTGATGTCCTCTGCTGAGTCGAGTGGTGATGGAGGGAAGTGGCTGGACGCTCACTACGACCCGGTGGCCGGCATCTACACCTTCTCGTCCTGCGTTGACCTGGCAGACCTGAGCGGGGACGGGGAGAATCGGCTTGTGGTCGGGGACCTGGGCTCCGGGTCGTCGGGGATGAAGCTGAAGGTGTACCGCGGCACGGCGCTGATGAGCGAGAGCACCCTGCTGGACCTGCCCGCTGGCCTCGTCGCCTTCTTCATGGACCTGCATGAGCCCCGCATCCCCGCTGTTGCCGTGGCCTCCGGACCCTGCATCTACGTCTACAAGAACCTGCGGCCGTATTTCAAGTTCACCCTGCCCGGCCTGGAGATCAACACACTGGAGCAGGTCTGTGTGTGTCTGTGTGTGTGCTCATATTACCTACATCATGGGGACTCTGGTTCATTTAAGGACAAACAGTCCTTAAATGAACCAGGGGTCCAGTTATGTTCATCTCCAGTCCCTTCATCTTCTGTTTTGCTGTAGAAGATGTGAAGATGACCACAGTAGGAGTATCCTCCTCTTTCCTGATGTCATGCAGGCTCTGGAGTAGAAGAGCGTTTAGATCAATCTAAAGCCTGAACAGGATGTCGCTGTGCCCTGATGATGTTCTGTTTTATGTTGACATTCACATGCGTCCATAAAGGAGTCATATCAGCTACTGTTCAGTGCATACATCAGTGAATGTTAGTCAGAAATCACCATATTGACCCTAATGTCATTTAAAAGCACTGAGCATGTTGTAGTTGAGACCTCAGAGAAGATTTTAGCTCGTGTTTAGGAGAAACAGAAACATGGTCCACCTCCTTTTTATTGTAAACACACCTGAGTGTACCTGTGACGTGCTGCTGCGCTTTGATTGGTCAGGATGTGTGGCACCAGGTGAGGGAGGGGCAGATCGACCCTCTGACCCTGAAGGAGATGTTGGAGAGCATCAGGAAGAAGGCCGATGTCCCGCTCTCGGTCCGCTCACTCAACTTCCTGTCACTGGAGCCCCACGAGGTGGACGAGTTTGTTGAACTGTACAAACACCAGCCAATCAAGCGCCAGGTAACTCCCAGGTCGCATCATCCACGATTTAAATTTGTCTTTATGATTCATTTGGTTTTGTTCTTTCTACTTATTTCACGTGTCAGCTCCTTTTTGTGTTGATGGTTCACTGTATAAATCTGTATCTCATCACCAACAGTCCAAAACCCTGAAATATTCACTCTGTCATCATGTAAATTAAAGAATGGTGGGACGTCCTCTCACTGACAACACAAAACTTTACTGGCCGGGAGTTGCTGATATATTGGCCGGCCCTGTGGACCGATGGCTGGTGGTTCGTAGTTATCTGTTGTATCACATAGGTTTTGTAAAATGCTGAGAAAGTGTTTGATGAAGTTTTTAAAGCAGAGTTAAATTTAAATTACATTTTGTAATTTAACTTTGTTTCCATGGAAGGTCAGGTTTTAAAGTTCGTCACGATATCAGATTTCACAGTCAGAAAAATGAACTTCACATAAGGCGGGAGCAGCACCTCATTAAAGGTCTAAATATGCAGATAGCAGTTTCTCAGTTTCAGTCCCCAGCTCATGTTCCCATTGGCTCATTCTTTCAGACGGTCATCACCTGCATCGGGACTCTGAAGAAGAACATGGCAGATGAGGACGGCGTGAGCTGTCTGGTGATCGGGACAGAGAGCAGCGAGGCCTTCATCCTCGACCCCGAAGCTTTCATCATCCTCTCCAAGGTAAAGTCGCTCCACGGCCCACTGTGGGACCGACCGGATCTGTTTATTTACTTCTAAGCTGCTGAGGCCAACCTGTGGAGCGCCACAGGGATCAGCACTGGGCCCCTATCAGATACTCAAATCTACACTCACTGAAAGATTTAAACACATTTCTAAATAGGAATTGAGATGTCCTGGAAAATAATCCCCCGTCCTGAACATAGATCGTCTCCATGTTTACCTGAGAGCAAACATAAAGAAAACAAATGTCATTTTTTAACTGAACCCTTGTGTGTTGAAGATGTCGCTGCCGGCTGTCCCCACCATCATGGATGTGACGGGTCAGTTCGACGTGGAGTTTCGCATCACCGCGGTATGTCGCAACGGCAACATCTACATCCTGCGCAGGTGAGACACACCTGGAGATTCCTTTCACAATAAAGGCTCTAAAAATGGGAGGAATGGGTTCATGGTGCTAACATCCTAAGATAGAAGTGGAGCCTTAAACCACATCGTTAGCCTTTTAGCAAAAGGCCAGATCATTTCATGAACCTGAACAAAGAGAAAATAAATATGAGTCTAAAAAGAAATAAAGGTATCCTACAGGACAGGAACCCGGTCTGCTGGGTGAAAGTCCTGACCAACCTGTCCGAGCATCTGACGCATGCTGATGCTGGTCAATAGAACAGAATGAAACAAACAGTTTTCTGTGAAACCCTGGTGGATGTGTGGGGAGCAGAGGCCTGTGGGACAGGGCCGACTTCATGGCTCTGAGCAGGGCAGGAAACTCGTCCTCTGAAAAATAACTGCAGAAGGAACGCAGGAACACTTATGCTTCATTTTCATTTTCCAAAGTGAAATTTAAACTTGATTCCACTGTGACATCATCAGTGAGCAGAGACACATTTATACAGCTCTGAGTTTTATCCAGACGACCGTAGCTCAGTGTTTCCATTTTCCTTCAGCGGTGATGAAGCTGCTTTGATCACTGCTGCAGATATTCAAGTTTTACTCTTTAATATCTCACTTTGATGTTACGGTCCAGCAATAAAGATTTTGTGGTCGCACTTCTGTATTGATGTCGGACTGCTCGCTGCTCTGTCGGCGTGCGGACGATAAGCTCTCTGAACCTGACAAACGTTTCCTCATTTGTGCGTCCTTCAGAGAGTCGGACAAACCCAAGTACTGCATCGAGCTGTCGTCTCACGCCGTCGGCCTGGTGAGAGTCGGGAAGAACGTGGTGGTTGGCTGCACTGACGAGAGCCTGCAGGGCTTCACGCAGAAGGTAAGCCCCGCCCCTGCAGTCACATGATTGTGAATCTCAGAACTTGGGAAGCGAGGTGGTCGGGATAAACCGTGTTTGTGTTCGATGTTCAGGGGAAGAAGCTTTGGAAGACCGTGCTCGCCGCGCCCATCACCACCATGGCCTCCATGGACCTCCCCACCAGGGGCTTCCAGGCGGTTCTGGTGGGTCTGGCCAACTGTGAGGTGCAGCTGTACCGGGACAAGAACCTGCTGAGCACCATCAAGACACCCGACGTGGTCACCAGCATCTGCTTCGGCCGTTACGGCCGCGAGGACGGGACCCTCATCGTGACCACCAAGGGCGGCGGTCTGATGGTGAAGATCCTGAAGAGGACGGCGACGTTCGACGACAGGGACAGCACCCCCGGCCCACCACTGGCCCAAAGCGTGCGCCTCAACGTGCCCAAGAAGACGAAGCTGTACGTGGACCAGACGCTGAGAGAGCGGGAGAGTGGCCTGGCCATGCACCGCGCTTTCCAGATGGATCTGAGCCGCCTGCGGCTGGCCGCTGCCAAAGCCTATGTCAAGGCGCTGGAGTCCAGCCTGACGCCGATGTCCGCCAGCCTCGCCGAGCCGCTCAAGATGAACGCCGTGGTCCAGGGCCTGGGCCCGTCCTTCAAACTGACCCTAAACGTCCAGAACACGGCGGCATGCCGGCCCGTCATGAACCTTGCCATCAGCTTCCTGTACGACGAGAGCCTGTACCGGATGAGGAACCCCTACATGAGGATCCCGCTGCTCGTGCCCGGGCTCATCTACCCCGTGGAGACTTTCGTCGAGTGCACCAGCGACAAGGGCATCTCTGACATCATCAAGGTGTTCGTCCTGCACGAGGGGAGGAGCTCGCCGCT
>VUQG01011453.1:52454-62692 GCA_015106755.1 Etia nguti | reverse complement strand
CCTATGGCAGGTGTAGAGACAAACGAGAAACAGTGCTCAAACCTGCACGCGCTTGCATTCAAGGATGTGTGTGTGTGTCTCTCTCTCTCTATATATATATATATATGTGTGTGTGTGTGTGTGTGCGTGCATGTGTGTATATCCCTCCTACTCTGCAACGATACAGTAACTGCTGACCCCGGACACAGTGCCATTATGGCAGACGAGCAGGGCTCCCCTGGCAGCGGCTGGAGCGGCTGGTTGCTAGGTGGAGAGACATTACCGCGGGCCTCTGCAATAATTTATCCTAAGAGCGCGGCGAGCCGTCATGTAGCCCCTGACAGAGAGCTGCAGTACTTTATCTGCCTGCCTGTAAATCAGCCATGTGTGGGTGCAGACGGCAACATTGTTTGATCTCTTTCAGACACTCTAATAATCTGCTCCCCTCTGATTGATACCTTCACACAACAAAGCACATTACACCAGCACACCACAGCAGCCATCAGTGTGTGTGTGTGTGGGTGTGTGTGTATGTGTGTGTGTGTATGTGCATGCGCTGTATGAAAAGTGTTCATGCTTGTGTGTGTGTCTTTCTGGTGGTCATCAGTATTGCCAGTGGCCAAGGGAGGGAGGAAAGGGGATGAATTAGTCTTCTGCAGAAACAGAGAGTCATTTGGAGTCTCTAAACCAATGACAGGGTAAAGGGTTCACAAAACGATCACTGGATAAAAGGAGGGGCAGGAAGGGAGAGGAAGTGCCACAAAACTAAGAACAAAATACAGCAAAGAGGATAGCAGAAACAGTTATTCTTCTATTAAATGGTGGCCGCTTTCACAAGTGTTATTTTTTAAGGAGTGGAGCCTGCTGTTGATGGTAGATACATGCAATCAGAAGCAGCTTATATATGAAAATATTTAATTAAGGATTTTATAATTACAGGCTGTACAGTGTATTTTCTTGTAAGAAAAAAAAATATTTGGACGAAAAATGTTGCCCTCTTCGGTTTTCAATACAGCACACATGTTTGAAAATGAATGTTTAGTCTAGGCTTTAACAAACATAGAACTACACAGCTGAATGCTTGGATTTTTCCCCTTAAAATGCTGATATCTTTTCATGCCATCCATGGCCTTCTTTCAGCTCAAAGTGAATTGCATCCTTTCCAAATTGCCTTCCAACTCCTTGCTTGATATGGCTCATATACAAAGGAGAGCAATGTCCCGTCCAACAATACCCATACCATTTGTGCTGCTCAGCTTCAGAATGTCATTGGTTTGAGTGTGACAATAAAACATAACTCCACCTTTTCTGTGGGTTGCATTGGAACATAGCTTCCAATTATTCAGCCCCAAATTCAATAGCAATTTTCTGCTCAATGAAATAGTGGTTTCAATCTCTAGAGTAATGTCACTTTAGAGAGATTTTCAAAATGGCATGTCTGTGAGTGAATAGATGGACGCGGGAGGATTCATTTTGCTTGAGGAAATGATACTTGTCTGCTGAAGCTTGTCATTTATTGATGAAGAGAATTCCTCCTCAGATACTATAGAATCTACAGTATATGTACAGATGTAGTGGGTTTTTTTTCCCGGCAGATTTTTAGTTTTTAGTAAGTGTTTCTAAAAAGGGTAAAAGATGCCAGCCAGATGCATAACGTTACGGTTGTGTTTGGTCAGATGGAGCCCATTTTGCTTCAGTGCAGCATTAAAAGTAGCACTGAACAATAAAAAAATGCAATTATAAGTGTGTTTGTGTGTAATGTATCAGTAGCCCATCCAGGGCCCCATAATGAATGCAATGCAACGTGCGATCACTGAGCCGTGCGTATGCCCCGCTCAATGCATCTCTGAAAATAAACAGAGCAATGGAAATGGTTCTCATTAGTGTTGTTTTCATATTAAGTCCCTCAGACAAGGTTGACAAACCCAGCTCCCTGTGCCAGGCTCCTCGGGGACCATCGCTTCAATACAGCTAGGGCAAACAACACCAGCCGATACCAACACCATTACCACCTCCTATAGTTACTTATCCTCCCCTCCCTCCCTGCGGAGTGCTCTGTCTACACAGACCAGAGGAAAATGCATTAAGATCTTCCAGCAGCATAGAGAAAGAGTCCTGCTTTCATTTATCACTATTGCTATTGGCCCTAAAAGGGACAAATGTCTGTTCTCCATCTCTGAGCAATTGGAATTGGAGAAATGTGTGCTGTGTGTGTGAGATGGAAGCTATTTTGTGCTCCAGAGACGATCCACTGCGAGGCTGTTTAGCAGGAAGGGAACAGGTGTGCTGAGCTTCTGGCTTCCACCATGTGTTCCAGTTGTTTCATCTGCACCTGTTTCCCCGAGTCCTGTATATGATGATCAAAACACTTTATTAACCATAAAGTGCTCTCGCTCATATGCCACAATGTCACTGCCTGTATCAGGCACATATCATTAGAAATAATTAAGTCGTGCGGTGCGTATTACTGTGTCAGAAGTTACGTTAACCAGGAAAATATGTCCAACCTAAAAGATAAACTTTAATATGCTACTTTTGCAGATTAATAAATAATGATTTAAACTACAGTAGAAATAGCTCATGCAAGAATATAGTCACCAGCAGCAGTAAGGAGACGCAGGCTCCATGGCATTTTGATCTGTTTATACGAAAGTACGGCTTTCTAAACAATAACAGGAAAAACGTATTTTTACTTATTGTGGCATTGCCACAAAGAACCGAAAGAAGTTGTGCTGTGTCAGTTACACATATTTCTGTAATATGTGTAAGCATTGTTTCATCTATTCCAGAAATATGTGGCTCCATGTAACAAGTTTGATTGTAATTGTGATCAAAGCCATGATGAGATATGATATTTGCAGCAGATAAACAAACTTGAAAATCCAAAATTTGTCTAATAACATAAAAAAGAAGTGTGAAACTTGTGATGCTGACTTGCGATGGTCTTGACACACTCATGATTTTACCAGAGAAGTTATTTGTTCAAGGCAGACAAAATGAAATGAAGTGAAAATATGCCATCACTGCTTAACTTTAGGTGCCTTGAGACAATTATTGTTGTTTACTGGCTCCATATGTACATAAAATTCAGTTGAATTCAGTCAGTCATGTTCTTCATACATAAAGTCAGAGAGTTACAAGTGAAATCTGGATTTTTGTTTTGTCTAATTTGGCAGCCATTTGTATGTTGGTAGGAAAGAACTACAAAATTAAACAGGTGCGTAGTTGCAACTTTAAAGTCAGCCGATAAGTACACTGTGTATGCTGAATGTGTAGTGGAACATTACTCAAAACATATTCTCACTTAACCATTAAAATATGGAAAAAAATCTTCTTATAAAGGACTGTAAGTGTTTTTTCCTCCAAAATTGGTTAATATCTTCATTATGTTTTTTAATTAGAAAATGATGAAAAAATACCAACTTTATAAGGCAAAAATGACACCTGTGGACTTGTTTAGTTCAACCACAAATAAAGAGCACAATAGTTATCCCTTTACTTTCATATAACATAATCAGAAGCTTGAACTGTGACAGCTATGAGTGGATGCGTAGTGTTTTTAGGTTGTACAGATACATGTCTGTCATCTCTTTCCCAATTTCTTGAATGCCTGAAGATAATCTTTTTCAACCTTGCTCAAATTATCACTCAAACTCAAGGATGAACTCCAAGGGTCACTGTTATCTCATCACAGGAGAATTCTTGTAAAGTCACAGGAAAAAAACTGTTTTGCAAAAACATTAACTTCAACTGAAGGATGAACTGGTTCGAATTTGGTGTTCAAAGGTCAAGATCACCCTGATAAAATGTGTTTTTGGCTATAACTCAGTAATCTTCTAGACAATGGTGGTACCATTTGACATCACGATTACCAAATAACTCACCAAATATTATGCTAAATAATAAATAATGATGTTTGGTGGTTTAAAAATTTATTTAAAAATTTGATACCCTGACATATCAGCTATTTGTTTCCCTGACATTTTTTATTGATAATGATTTATTTGCTCATTTATGTTTTGCCTGACCCTTCTCAGAGTGGCTGAGTGTTTGTAGCATTTTAAACACCTGTTGTCAACAGGGATGCTACAGAGTGCCTACTGGTGGACAAAGCCTGTAACATCAATACTTATAACATGATTGAAGGGTGTTTCCCCTGCGCTTTAAAATTTTAATATATTAGTAGTTATAAATGCTGATACTGATAGATCGGCAAATAGCTAATATTCACCGGTAATACTGGCCTGCCAATAAATCAGTTGGCCTCTACATTTTACACAAATGGGATGACATTTTACACTCAAAATGTTAAAGGTCAGTTCACCGTTACGTCAGAATATTCTGCAAGAATACTTATTCATAACCATTACTTATTAAAAGAAGGAAAAGTTGTGAATTTATTTCACATTTGATCAAATACTGTATTAATATCAATAACCTCAGGTGCCCACCTTGGTGATTTTAGCTTTACTGTGTTGCTGTATTAAAGATGTTTATGAAGCATCCATGTTTTAGAATTTGTAGCATCCTTGCATCAACATTCACTTTAGTTGCATTGTTTACTGTCATGGCTTCAACTTTGGGCTCTGTCAGAATCAGCTTAATTGGCCAGTGATGAATATACTTAACACATTTCTTGACTACATATGAGCCTTAGCCCTGTGAGCTTAGAAAAGCATACAGAAAAGGGTGAAAAATGCTAATTTACTGGTCTAGGAAGGCATACAGAGTTACAGATGCGAGGAGGCAATTCTAATTTATTTGAAAATAAATTAATTCTTGCAGTTTTGATTTCTGTTGATCAACTAATCTGCTAATTGAGTAATTGTTTTGGTTGTAATCCATGCTTAATCTTCTGTAGTTTTTCCAAAAATGGTACTGACCAGTCTTGTGAGCTGAGCTCAACTTGATAATACACTATATTGAAGGACTATAATAACCAAATACTTAAGAAAAAAAATAAATAAATTAAAAAAAAAAAAAAAAAAAAAAAAAAAAAAAAAAAAAATATATATATATATATATATATATATATATATATATATGTGTGTGTGTGTGTGTTAATTAACCTAATACAACTGTCTGGTTATTGCCACCTTAGTATCCTCAAGCTGTTTTTTGCAGTTCAGTTTATGCTACTTTTAACAAAATTGGTGAATCTTTTTGGTTTGTGTTTATTTTTTGAGGAAATTCACTGGACACTGTGTTTTAACTGAAGTATATGACTGTTTGTAAAAGCACAGGTGTTACCAATAACAAAGCGATGGCTCTGTTCTGTTCAAGTGTTCCAGTGAGCCATGACAGATTATCAGTGAGGCAGTGTGCACGATACAAGGAGCCTGAAACTAAAGTAGCTAAATGGAATTCAGACATCATTAATTTTGGTATTTATAACCGTGCTTGTCCTACACTAGCACGTTACAGGAGACAATCTAAAACAGGAGAAAATCAAAATGATACTTAAACCTTAGTTGCTCATCTTCACAGACAATTATATGAATTGCTTTTAAGCACACTGATATGAGAGCGATCTTTAAAAATGCATCTTGCCTGTGTATCTAACATAGTCGCATCTTCCCACCTAACACAGAGAAGTTACTCGGCCCACCTGAGCTGTGATTTGGCAGGACACATCACACTGCTGCAGGCTACTGTAAATATCACCTTTCTTGTTATCTCCAAGACCTGCTTTTCCAGTAAATAGGGGAACATGTAATTCAATATACTGTCGGCCCCTGTGCTTTCAGAGGACATCTAGGTGACATGACTTAGTGGCCCCGGAATGAACATAAAGATTAATAAGTAATGGCCACATAAAGATGATATTTGCACTCAGATATCGCCTTTTTTTAGATTAATGCTTTTGATCACAGGGAAAGTGGTAATACAAAACGAGCAGACGGCAGAAGGTATGACATCTCAACACAATCTGGTACATTAGGATTCTGGAGTACTTTTCATGCTTGGCCCAAACAAAACTTTCCCCCCCCCCTTTTATTATTCTCAGTGCTGCTTCTGCTCTTGCATGGTATTTTTGACAACGCACAATTGTGAATTATCGAAGATACCTCATGCTTTGATATGTGAGACAGGCAGTGATAACTCAAACTAGCTTGCATGCTACAATTTATTGACAATAACGATAATATTGAACCGCATGTCCCACACTCTAAAATGAAATGGTATTTGGCTGTCCTCTGTAATACTGTTGTCGGTCCCCCTGGTATTTTGTAATTTGTTGCAGTGTTTGTGTTCTCTTTCACACTTTAATATCACAGTATTGCTTCAATTTAAGCTCCAAGATAAAGTTCTATTTCATTTTGTGGGATTAACTTACTGTGTAGCACACGTCTCAAGGTATTTGTTGTGTTTTGTTTTATCTATGAATTATTTAGGAGCTTCAAAAATCGAGAATGGGTTAGAAGACTGTGTGTTCTGTCTCTCTCAGCAATCTCAGTCAGATGTTTAATTTGGTCTGCTAGCGTAGAATAGCACTCAACACGACTGGGATTAGGTGGTTGGCTATGTAATTTCCCTGAAGGAGGAGCATGTTGAATTGGAGAATAATGATAAAAGAGGTACTGAACATTTGAAGCAAGGAAATATTAACTCATGATTGCTACGTGTGCTTGAAGGTATCATGGATCTTAGCTTTGATATTAAATACGTTGCAAAAATAGAGAGAGTGTTAGGAAATATAGTCACATGAACCACACAGTTCATGCAAGTAAGATGTTGCTTTAAAGTCTGCGGCAATGCTGTAGCCATCCTTTATCGGCTGATTCTACATAATTTACCCAACATGCTAAAGTTCACTAGGTCTATTAATGAAAGATTCCCTGTTTTGCTTTATACTCGGTAGCACTTTTTAAAAATGCTAATGGACTCCAACAAGCACCTGAGCAAGGATGAAAGTGCCCTAATTCCTGCTCAAAAGGTCACAGAGATGAGTTATAGTGGTATAAGCACCTGAAAGCTATTCCCTTGTTAGATTTGACAAAGGGAGGCTGCCATTTCCCACCTTAAAAATAGTGTTGGGTAATAAATGATCATTTGTGGAATGCGGTTGCTATCGGCAGTGACTTTTCCTCTGACATAACTTTACTGTTGGCTGATTTACATACGAAAAGTTGTCCCCAAAATATTTCAAATGGGCATTTTATTCATGATGCACAGCAGACGGTAGTGACACACACAAGAGCTCTTATTGTTCTTCTTAGGGGAACTAGCTAATTAGTTGGCCATGAAAAATGCCTGCGTCCTTGTTTTACTGTCATCCTCTGTTTGACTCAACAACATTGTAGGCTTTTGTGGAGATTTGCAGTTATACATCCAGAATCAGCACAAAATAAAATATCTGCATGCCCACACTTTGCTTTTACCCCACTGAGTTACTGACACATGCACGCTACTATCAATTATGAAGCATACTGGTCTCTGGATAAGCATTGCCGTCTGTACAGTAGCTGCCGTGTGCACCACAGCATATGTGATAGTCCTTTTCAGCAGCCCTTTACAGGTCCCCGGAAGGTGCTCCTGGTGTGGATGCAGGGCTGTAGAGCAGGGATCACAATGACAGTTTCAGGTAGAGGAGTCTATTAATAGTTTACCTCTCAGCCAAAGCATTTCATCATTTTGGGTGTCTGCGGACTTCCTGCTTAAAAAGGGGGTGAAGTTATGCATCTCAATCTACCCCTTCATCTTTCATGTTGTTGAGGATTATAAATAAAAGGACAGACTTTGACCTGGGCTATTAGTTACCCGGGATCCTGTGGCTAGATGGTGCTTTGTCTTCTGTCAGATTCTGGTGTTTTTCCTTCAGAAGGCAGCAGGATTACAATCAGAGTCTTTGGGAATACCACATGAGATATGATGCCTGCTACCTAGAAGTGAAAAGGAGGAAGACGGATCAACAAAAGACAAAACAAAACCAATCAGTCAAAATCAGCCAAAAGGGAGCAGCAGAACAGAAGAAGGTGGAGAATTTGACAGTAGGTCAAGCTATGGGTCAGTGTGAAGTACCACTCTGTTGATTGCTGTTTTTCCCCTTGTGTAACTCTCTTGTTTTGACCACACAAACTGCCCCGATGTCCCCAGAGATGTGCCCCTCTGACAGAGCGATGAAGAAAACAGAAACCTCTCGCTCTCTCACCTTCCCCGTGGTCCAATAGAAAGGCCCAACATATGCCAAAGCAGCCTGTCAGTGCTGCTTGTTGTTGGACAGACCTTTGATCTTGAACAAATAGAGAGAAGAGTCTCAGAGCACCTGCCTTGGGGCATGAAGAAATATGGGCACCACAAAGGGTCAAATTCTAGAAGAAGGCAGTAAAATTAAAACCTTTATTGCCATCTTTATGGCCTCATTCCCTATGGCAATTACATTATCTATGGAAAATGACAGAGCTTTGTTCCCATTATCAGTGAAATCTCTGGCAAGGAGTGTCTGATGTGCTGAAAATGAAAGTGATGTATGTCAGTCTGAATATATCACAGCGAGTGTGGACTTGCCACGCTACAGTATGTCAAGGTGGTTATATTCAGCAGTTTAACGTGCTGAAATTTGATTACAATTTTCAAATAAACACAAGTGCTCGGACATGCAAGTAATCAATAAATAACGGAAAAAAAAACTTTTTTCAGCTCAGAGTGTTTCTGTCAAATCTAGATTGACAGCCCTCACTTGGAATTAATGATTTTGCTTTTCTGCGACCACTCAGACGCTAACCACCCGAAACCCCACACATTGACTTTTCTCTACAGATTGCAACTCATCCATTTTTTAATTGTGTTCATTTTTACCTGGGTCCCACTGGACTCGGTGCAGCGGTGGTCGTTGTCATCCGTCTGCTCTGACAGGAAGGGAGAGTGAGAGAGTGGCGCCACACCACTTTCCACCCCAAGCTGATGTGTCAGGCTTATCACACAGCCGAGCGATCCTGAGGTGACATCCTCCACTGAATCAGTGACATTTCACGGACGGTGCAAATCTATCCATCTTTGTCAAGCATCCGCCTCGATTTTAGCATTCCCAGAGTTAGCATATTGATCACTGAGAAACGCATGAGTGAGGACTTCTTGTTTTCTGCTCCTTCAAATGGGCATTGTGAGTCCACGGGACTCTTCTGTCAAAGTCTGCTGCAGTGGGCCTTAATCTGCCCTCCTCAAAGTTGCATAAAAGATGTGCGGCTTTTGTCATTCAGGACCGAGAGACACACCAAAGACTTTCTTTAGTTTATATCAAAAACTTTGGTGGAGTGAAGTTTCTACAAAATGAACTCTTTCAGTATAATGTTTTTTTCATTATATATGGTATGCTTTTCTGTTAAGTCATGGTCATATTTTGCATTTAGTTGTTTTTCTCTCATTAGTTTTCAGTTTCTTTTTTCCTATTTAGATTTAACAACCTCAATAGAGACTGTTACGAGTTTTTATTTTTTATTTTTAGCTGTGTATGATAAGATTGGATATCCCTAATATGGAAAGCAGCCCTGACTTAGGACGCAGAAGTCCCACACACCTTTGGTTCAAACCTTCTGTTTCCAAAAGGTACCCAATGTCTTATAGACAGGGGGAAAGGACTTAAAACAGGTTGTTTCAGATAGCAGACAAACAGAGGGGCTGCAAAAAGCCCTAGTTTTGCTAGAATAAAGAATAGCTAATGTGGAAATGAGAATAATATGTCTTCTGTAATTATAGAACAAACAGCTCTCCAGGAAATCAATTGGGGAGGCTATAGCTCAGGAGGTAGATCAGGTCATTTACTAATCAGAAAGTTCCCTGGCTTCTGCTCCAGTTTACATGCCAAATATCGTCGGGCAAGCTACTAACCTCAAGTTGCTCTCTGATCCATCCATTGGTGTGTGAGTGTTAGATAGAAAGCACTTAAGCATAGGTCATAAAGTGCTTGTATGAATTTGTGAATCATGTTGTAGAACGTGTAAAAAGCACTATATAAGAAACAGTTTGTTTAACATAAAATAACATTTGAAAACTTGCCAAAATGCTGTTGACGTTTAGACACGTTTGTGTTTGATAAACCGACTGCTTATGCTTCCCTGAGCCGCTTTAGATTACAGCAGCGAAGCTTTGCTTTTGTAATTGAAATTGCTGTGATGCATTTTGAAACAAACAGGAAGGAGCCCAGTTTATAATGGTCAATATCCTAACCACCTGGGCCCGGCAGTGTGTAAACCGTAGCAGCTTCTGTTATTTGTGTTGGGGAGCGGGTGGGGGTGGGGTTGGGGTGGGGGTGCAATGTA
>VUQG01011453.1:12255-52434 GCA_015106755.1 Etia nguti | reverse complement strand
TGGTGTTTGTGGTGGGGGGGGGGGGGGGGGGTGGGGTTGGGGTGGGGGTGCAATGTAATAATTGATTAATAATGCAAAGCTTTAGGGAAAACTATAACCCCTAAAATGAGGGCGATGATTGTGCTTGCGCCGAAGCAAATCAACAGCGACAGAATAGCACCAGGGATTACAACATCTGCAGTCTGCGGTGTCGAGGTTAACTTGTCCTGTGATTACAAAACGCATTTACCGGGAGCAGGTGTTACATTGACACTGTTGCGAGCATGTATGTGCAAAGGATGGTGCAAACTGAAGCACGCGCGCACACACACACAACGCACTCACACACACAATGTGAAGCACCCAATCATACAAAGAGGGTAAGAGAGCAGAAAGGAAAGAATGGCTGCTTTCCTAACTATATGCTTTTGGCCGCTATGCCTGTGAGACCCGTGTGAAAACATGAATGAGCAGCCTGCAAATCGATAGGGACAAGAGATCTAGTGTCTAGCAAATCCAGTGCAGACTGACATGTTCTCCATGTAATCTCCTGCATTGTGCTACGAGGGGAAAGATTATCCTTCTCTGACTGGCTGGTAAAAGGTTGCTTTGCTGTAGTTCATGACTGTGTGAAGGGAGGGAGCATATGCCTCTCTGTAAACGATGCTGGCTCCCCCTCCTCCTCTGTCAGAGGCTGGATTATGTCCAACATTATCCACCACCACCCCCCAAGCACACACACCCGACTCTCCAATAAAGGGCTTTCTCTCTCCTCTTCTCCTTTCAAAAATCATCGGATTTATGACAGTGGATTTCGGAAAAGTTCTTCGCCAATTTTGATGCCTGCTAAGTACCCCGCCAGGATTAGAAGAGGCCTCTTGATGTGTGCACTCCACGGTGTTGAGCAATGCATTGTGGTCAGGGTGATCAACCGAGGAAAAAGGGGAGTAGTACATTGTGCATAATGATAAGGCTCGTTATACACATCACGTGCTAAAAGCAGAGAGTGAGAAAAGGCGTGTGTTTGTTTAGAATCAATAGAATACACTATCACATTTAATTTGTCTTGTGCTCCCTTTCCTACCTCTTTGCGTTGCGTTCATAAACAGCAGATTGGAGGAGACGGTTAGCTCCACTGTAGCAGTGCCATTATGGCAGATGCAAGGGAAACAGAATAGGAGCTGCTTGAATGAAATGACCGCTTACACTGACAGTAAATTGAAACTTAACACTGCAGCACAATTTACAAAGGCATAATAAAAGGCAGTGACTATTTCGGGATAGACTTATAAAAATGCAGTATACATGTTGTAAATTGTAATGAAATACAGGAATGACTTTCCTCTGATCTAGAAATAAACAGGAAAAAGTTGTGCGATATCCGATGCAAGATTTATTGTGCCACGCTTATATTGGCATATGTGTGTGTGTGTGTGTGTGCTCTTCAAGTCTAGACACAGGAGGCAGACAGTCACCTTCACAGCCAGCTATCCCTCCCACCGGTAGGCCTGCGTGTCTCTCTGTGATGATGCTGGGTGGCCTGTATGTGCAGCTGTATATTCCAACTCACTGAAGCGGTTTTGACTGTCTGCCTGCGATATGACTGACAGAAGGTCTGGCTTTGGGCAGGTGTGAGACGAGGAAGAGCCAGCTTAGACTCAGTTAATAAAGCTTCAACCAGTTCCTCAGTCTGCCCTTGGAGATCGCTTACATCAAAGCACCAATCAAAAACTGGTGCAGATATAATTTGTCATCAGGGATTTCCTGGTGGAGAATTATAGAGAAGATACAGGCCGATCAATACTATGGATTTTCACTGCAGTGGCTGATTGTCCAATTGCCGTGAAACATGTACCGAGATAAAAGGGCACGCCTGCCATTTTGTAACAGACTGCCGAGTCAGCATAGGGCTTGTCAGATACTTATAGGCTGCTGTGATAGAAAATTATCATGCTGCAGTGTCCAAGTACTATTTAACACATTTTCTCTCCATGGGACGTGATTCATCTCAGATTTCCTCTTTCTCTGCTTTTGAGGGGGCATCAGTCTGCGTCATTGTCAAGTGGCGCTCTGGCCACACATGGATGGTGCTTAAAAAGGAGCAGACACACACGGATGCCAGTGCAATGCAATCCCTCCGCGGGAAGATGTCAACTAGAATTAAGAAAGACGTTGGAGGAATATGTTAAATCCCTGGAACACTCCACAACACTGACCACTTAAATCACTTAATACTGACTTCAAATAATTCCTAATCATTTCAGATTAACTTCCCCCAAAATTTTTTTGAACATGAACATTTTGAAGAGGCTATCTTTTGGAAGACTTGTTGAACACACTGGCACTGACCTCCAGCCACACCACACAAAAACTACCTGTAAGCATATATTAAGCCTCTGCTCTCAACAAAGTCGAGCCTTTGTGTGGTGTACCATCTGCCTGAAAAGCCTCTGTCTTTCAGGCCTGGAGACCTGTTGGCAACAAGTACTTGCCAGGAAGGTATATTCCCCAAGTGTTTGCTGAAGGTTCTTGGCTTTCGCTAAGTGCAGTTGGCTTTAGAGGGTGTGGCGCACCAAAAACCTTCTTGTAATATCTTTGGTTACCAACAGATTGGCATGGTTGCCGATAGTTTGCATGGGAGATGAGAACTTGTCTGCACTCGCCAACTACTCACTAAGCAGTAGCGAAACTTTAAAAAGTGCAACAGAGTCTAAATACAGAGAATGTTGGCCTTCAAAGTAGACCACTGCAGCCAACATGTTTCAGAAGGACTAGGTTTTAATTGAAAGTGAATGGTCTTTGTTTGACTGCCAGTAACCGCCAGCAACTGCTCACCAACCAGTCAGCTACCAGTGCTTGCCACAGGGTTGCCCACTGGTCTTAGGCCTTCGATGGACTGCCAGTCATTGCTACGTGTTGCAACCCCCCCCCCCCCCAAAAAAAACAGGAGACTCTCATATTAATCCAAATTCATTTTCCTCTCTCCTATTAACTGAAAGATGTCACCATTTTATGTTTTATAACATAAATTGATAAAGCACATGCAGATGCATCGATGTGTCTATTTTCCTTTGATGGGGGGGTGCCATTGCTGATCATAGACTATGTATAAAAGATAGGTGTAGTCATCATGATGTCATGTATTGGTTTTGCGCTCTACATTTTGAAGCCTAAATGTTAGTGTTTGCACTGCTGATGTGTTGATTTTTTTGCAGCCAAAAGTTACTATATTTGGACGAGTGGATGACGTTATTAAGGATAGCAAACTTGGTTAGCATTTACAGTCACTGTGGAGGCGAAGCAAAATATATGCCAATTAAAAACTGATGTACACAAGTTTTACTTATCAGAAATACCTAATTTTCACTTGGATTAATAAAGTATTCTGGTTCTAAAGATTCAGATTCTAAAGCACAGTGAATGCTCAGTACCACACAGCAAGCCACAGTATTTGCCAGATAACTGCAAACAAATAAACCGATAAAAGCACAAACAGCACAAACAAAGTCAAGATGTCCAGTGAATGGAATTAGTAGAGGTGACACTTAGCAGCCAGCTGCTGGTTGCAGCTGCCTATGTGGGCACAACTGTCAATCAAAACAGCCTTGCCTCTAACTTTAAGCCTCATCAATATTCATACGGAAGAGTTGGACAGTTGTCATGAAGGGTGGAAACTATCCATACAGGTCCGATCTAAGTTTTGTATTCACCTGAAAAAAATATTTTTTAAAAACGCTGAAACTGGTGATCGACTTGCTGTGAAGCAAGCCTCATGTGGCCATTAGAGGAATTGCAGTTTATGGCACCACTGCGTTGATTTCATTTCTTTAACCCCTGAGGTTGCAGGTGGGCGCTAATGTGTAGCTGGTTATCTGTTATGTAGCAGAAGCTGGGGTTACTTCTATGGGAAGAAAACCCTTATACAGCCTTATACAGCCACCAGTATTAGTGGTTCTAACTTTGTAATTTTAGATTAGGCACTGGCACCACTTTGGTGGAAAAATATTTGCTCTCAATTTTAATTAAAGAAGAGTAATATCCAAAAGCATTATGCATACCAGTACCTATTCATTAGTATGTTTTGAACAAATTCTGTGTATGACAGATTTGTTATAGTGATTATACTTTGGCTCTGTGTTCTTAATCCTGATCTGGTCTGAAGCTGATCCTAAAAGCTGATAGACCAAACTCAAATTACAGCCATGTGGGGTGACGTAGAAGAGTGAATAGTGTCATGCCAGGTTTGTGCAAGTAGACTCAACCAGGCAAGCAGTGAGCTCAGCAAAGTCTCATTTGTCTTCTTCAGGAATGAGTAGATAACCACAAGCAAGCACATAAAGGCTGTTTTTTCTGGGTAATCTTCACCCCACAGTGACTTTCTTTAGCCATGCTTAATGGCTCTGCGTATGGAAATGTCACTTGGCTGTTGGTTAACTGGTTTACCACACTGTTCAAGACTTAAATATCTTAACTGTGTTTCATCTGGGATGCAGATCCCTTTCTGTGTCCTGCTCATGATGAATTGTAATAAATATAGCAATCCCTTAACTTTATATCTGGTGTAATCATCAGGTCAAATGGCATCTCTTTGGTTTATGATGTTCCCAAGCTTTAGCTCTAATTAGAAAATGTTAGCATGCTACAACAGTAAATGAAGATGTGAACATGGTCGCATTATTTATCTCAAGGCACTGCAGTCCCTACAGTCTCAGAGCTACTTGTAAAGGCTGTATACTCTTAATTGGCTTTTTTTTTTTTTTTTTAAATTATATGTAAAGGAAAGTTTTCAGATTAGTTGCTAGATAGGCTAAAAGTACAGACTGAAAGATAAAAACTTCATTAACAAGTTAATGTTTCTTCTGCTTTTCTTTTCTTCCTTCTTTTTGGGGAAATTCTTGCCAGATGGACAATATCGTTGCACATGTCATGAAGGGAAAACAAGCACTTCAGAGTGGGTGGGCCTTGTACCATGGAGCACTGAATTGTGTCCAGAAATGTCTGTCTTTGTTGTATATGCAAAGGCAGTCTCCAGACTGAGGGCAGTGACTTATAGGGCTAGATGCCAGGCTGGGAAAATGAGCTACCGCAGCTCAGTGACAGAAGCACTGACCCTCAACGCAGCCATCTTTTACTGTTTACGGATGCACTGTTGCTGTAATGACCTACTTTTAAAGCTACATTATAATTTAATGTATTAAGGGAGAGTTTGGTACATTCCTTTTAGGGGTGACTGAAGGCCACAAAAGTCCAAGGAGGTAGAATTCATCTGTCAAAATTACAAAATTAAAGAAAGCCAATATTACAGGAGTTTTGGTCTGGTATACGTCTCTTTAAGAAAATAAAAGCAAAATGCTAATTCAAAAATGTTTCAAATATGAAACATATTTTTTTCAGTGGAATACTTAAAGAACCTTTCCCTCCAAGATGAATCTGATGAATCTGAGTCTGTGCCGTAAATGAATGGGACTTTTATTCTGAAACACTCTCTCCACGTAATCCTGCTTATGCCCCTTTTACTCCAAAACACACAGCGTAGCACTGAGTTACAAATGTTATTAGATCGCATTCACATATTTGTCTGTTTGGGGTAGATTGTGCTTCGATCCTAAAATCCTCACCACACCACCTGTTTTAGTGCAAATTGCACTGCCAAGAGCCTGAAAATTTTGCTGTTCATCTCAGCATGAATACAACTGCAGTTGTTGGCATGCTGCAGAGATGCTGAAATAAAGACTCATGTTATAATTAGTTCAACAGCAATAAGATCTTCTCCACTAACGGGAAAATCTGTGTCACCGAACAGCCGGCAGCCTTAATTTTGCCATATTTTCCTTAAACCATTAATCTTCCTGGATTGGTAGCTAGAACAGGACCCCACCCTGTAAATGCAGGACAATTTGAGTAGCCAGAGTGAATCAGAGGCAGGTCTGGCAGGACTGATCCTGCTTAAAGTTAATGGTCAACCATAACAAAGTTTACCATTTTGTTTTCCATCCTCTGTTGTCCTTCCCGTTGCCCGTCTCAGCTGACGGGTGTGGACATAAGCGTTTTGGGAAATATGCACAGCAAAATGAATTCATACTGTAAGGTAATGAGGACTTGCATGAGCTGTAATTGTTATTATTGCCAGACACAAATTGAAAAGCATAACCTGTCTGACACCAGCTATCAGTTGTCATTATGTGGGAAAACATGCCCTCATTGCAGATAGCTGTCTGTTGACACCCAAAGTAATTGAGGAGGTAGTCGAGCTGTTGAAGGCTCTCAAAGGGGAGGACGAACACTTGATCAGAGCTTTTTTATGTCTTCTGAGATGATTTGATTTCACATAATGTCTATTTTACAGCCAGATATGCCATTAATTTGCATGATAGCGAGCCAAAATGTGACATTTTTATTTAGACGTCCCCACAATGTTTGGAGAACAATTGGGTGGTGTTTTTTCTTCTGTCAGTCTTTCAGCGCGGTGGCGTCTCATTATATCATATCTAACAGAGCAGTGAATAGCTGCCTCTCTCCTCACATTGCTGTGTCAGGTCAATGTGCCATTTTTTAAGTGGTGACGGGAGAGAGGCGGTGGGGGTATATTGTTGACAGCGAGATGATGATTTCACATTTAACTCTTCGTTGTTGTTTACCAAAAGCAGAAACTAATAGAAGAAACAAAGTAATTACTTTAGCCTGCATATTGTGCTACATCCTATATCATCTGGCTTAAAAAAAAAAAAAAACCTCACAAGGGATTCTTGAAATGTGATCCAATTTGAGTGCAGTGCAGTATCTGGAAGTGTATCTGTAAGACATCGTATACCAGTATTTAAGCCTTATAGTCCGATGGTCTCTCTCCTGTTAGCTCCGGCTGGCAAACTGGGCAAGTCTGTGCTCGGTGCCTGAAGCGCTGAAGCGAGAACAAGGGGCTTCTTTCCCATGAACTGGAGCCAAGTGCCAGCACTTAAGGTGAAGGGCCGAGGCGCTGGAGAAGTAATTTAATCTGAGGCTCTGCCCAATTCCCTGGGCGGCTGAGTTTAAGAAAGGTCACACAGAGAAACAGGCACTGGTGACCCCTTCCCAATTACGGGCGCTACAGCAGAACATATCACAGCACCGTCCAAAGTGACAGTCATTTAGCAGCAACTCATCTGAGGGGAGGAAGTGGGAGATGGATGATAAGGAAATAAAAAATGATTTGCCAGGACCTGTTAGCCACTTCTCTACACAGGCCTGCTGCCCCCCCTCAGCTCCTCCCTGTCTTATTCACACACTCATAGACTCCCTCTCTCTCTCTCTCTCTCTCTCTCTCTCACTCTGCCTCTTCCCACCCCCTGCCACCCCTGCTGCCCATCTCCCTCCTGCTCCACAGACACGTGACGACTCCGCATGATTATTGGCGCAATCACTCATGTAACAGCCTGCCCAGCTTTCTGTGGGGGCTCCAGTATTTGTCACTGTCACTTCCCCAAGTGCTCCGCCATTGTCTTGGAAATTGTATGTGTAAGGCAAGAGATGCCTGTGACCCACTTCGACAAGGGAGCCAGCGATGTGAGGGCGCTCATCACACAAAAAAACAGCAGTTTGATGTGTCCTATTATGTGTCCCAGCAAGAGCCATAAATAATTGTGACAAGTTTTTTGTTGCGCGTGAAAGTCCTTGACTCTGCCTCCTGTTCCAGCACCTCCTCTCTCGTATGGAGACGCTGCCAAGCACCCCCGATGATAGATGGCACGGTGCAGCAAATGACAACGGGATAGATTTTTAGTTTGTGCTTTGGAAGGGATCAGTAATGGTGCTTTGCTGTACAAAGCAATAAAAGAGAAGGACAAGAGACAGAGGGGGGAGAACGAGGGAAAAACAAAAAAAGATGCTTCGACGCTGAAAAGGGAAAAATGATGGCCAGTGACGCATGAATTTTGGACATTTTAGCACTTAGATAAATGAAATCAGGGTTTGTCAAAATGGACAAGTGCTGTGGTACTTGGCCACTCGCTGGAAAAAACCCCCAGTGTATGTATATACATATATATATATATATATATATATAATTGCACTGTCCACTATAACTGAAAAAAATAGTCTTTTCCTCACAATAAAAGAATAAACTGATAGACTTCTGTACAACTGCATCGTTTTTGCAGTTTGTCTTCACCTTAGAAAAACAGAAGCTGTATGCAGTTGTTCAACTATTCATTTGAGTAAATGTTTTTGCTCTTTGTTCCTTGCCAAGCTGTGATTTCGGACTGCTTAGCTGCAAAAAATTTCTGTGAAAAATTGACATGGACATTAGATAAAGTACCACCTGCAGGTCCTGGGTGCCAGGCGGGCAGGATACTGGAAGACAGTATGATCAGTCATGGTAATGAGCACAAGGCAGACATACATGCTTTGAATTATATGACTTTGAGGCCTGGGCACCCTCAAAGCAGGCCTCAGCCATTAGTTTAACCACTCTTTCCTTATCTCAGAGTCAAGCTGTGAAGTTTTTACAGCACCATCATTCTCCTTTTTCCTCCCTAAATTGTTCCACCGTCGCTGTGTATACTGGTAGACTTATAGCTAAATTAAGATTGTTTGTCTACTCATATCGTGTGATCTTCAGTTAAATGAATATGCGGAGCTTCTTTTGGCTGAATTGCTGAGGTCAAAAACCCTAAGTGTGTTTATTTAAACAACGTGAAATGACGTGTTGATATCTGCAGTTTACGTGACAGAAAAACACGCGAGCGTGCACGTGTTCGTTTTTATCTTCGTTAGTTGACCGCAGATGCATTTGCTAATTGTATTCCGCTTCCTCTATCACAATTATTAATTTATCTCTTAAGACTACCGCAGCAGTGACGATCATTCATATCGCCGCATCCGATAGTTAAGAAGTGGGCTTCCGTAAAAATCCATCATGTACATCAATGCACATTACTGAGGTAATTAAACAGGAGGTAATACTGCCAGATATCGTAAAATATCAAGGGGTGATCATACGCCCCTTAACACAGTAAAGCCTCGGCACATGGAAATGATGCAGTAGATGAGGCATCAGCTGCACAAAAATCCAACACACAAATGTAAATGTAATTTGTCTATTTTAGAGCATCTGTACCTTATCCCGTGAAAAATACTAATTATTTGAAATATACTGATTACAGCTAGGCGAGAAAGTGGCATTAAAATAATTACTTGTGAGCCCTCTCAGAGTTTGTACATTTAGCACTGTACCACCATTAGGAATAATCTGTCCAATTAAAGGTTGTGTAATTAATTAAGTGCACATTCTGTGAAGAGGAGAGGGGAGAAAATTTATCAACCTGCTGAAATATGACCTATCTTGTCCAAAAGACTAATATGTTTAAACAAAAGATGAAAATTGATGACAACATTATTTGTAACAAAATGCTCACTGTGCAACTATGATGCATCTGTACTTGGATTTGGCTTCGTAGCATTGTCCTCACAAAAGCTGTGATGTATTACCCCCGGCTGCCTGGCAGTAACTTTCGACGAAGGGCGCTTTGCCTATCTCCTGGAACAGTCTGTTACTTTATCCCACTTCACATCTCGGGCCTTCACTGTAAGCATCGTCTGGTAGATGAAGACATTTTCATAAGCAGAAATGCAAAGATGGATTCTGTCAAGGCCTTACAAATAGACATTTATTGTAACAACATAGGAGGAACTGAGTGTTGGCACCGAATGGACATCCTGATACCACCACCCAAAAGTGTAGCAGAGCAGAAAACATCTTGCTGCGCTAAACCTGTCGGGTCATTTCTGTTATAGCAAGAAAATTTGAGCCAATGTCCTGTGTGTGCCTCTGAGAGTGTGAGAAAGATGCCAAGTGCACATTCTTTCACCTGCTATTACAGTTTGTTGCCAGCTCTACATATGGCCTAGATCAACACTTCAGGGAACAGACATCAAAGCCTAACACTTAGTAAGGTACAAATACAAACACATGTCTACTGCTAGCATGACCAAGATATATACTGTATATGTATGTACATCCACTGTGGGGAGTGCAGTACTACTGCAGTGACACATTTATTTAGGAACTGAGTCAAGCACTCAGGAAGCAAGAGTAACTGCAAAAGTATTTCAAGAGTACAATGGCTAGTGTAATAATTAAAACAGTACTTAAGAAATAGGCACTTAGTGGTAGGTATTATAAATTGTCTTTATTAGTAAACATCCTCAGTGATATGTCTCATAATCAGAATACTGTTAAGGAAGAGTGGAAGTGGGGAGTCATAAGCTAATGCTAGCACTGGCTAAGTAGCATTTGTAATAGGGTACATCAGTTTGCTGTGATTTTACATTGAAAACAGTTCCCTAAAACCTGTGTATACCTTGTGTCCACGTACATATTTCTGTACAAATTTCAAATTTCGATTTGTCTGATCCCAATTTTCCACTTTGCTCCAATCCATTTTAAATAAGCTTCAGCCCAGAGAAGATGGCTGTGTTTCTGGATCATGTTCACAAATGTGTGCTTCTTTGCATGATAACGCTTTAACTTGCATATGTGAATGGAATGGTGATTTCTGGAAGTGTTCCTGAGCCCATGCCTGAGTTTTTTCATGGTGGAATGATGTCTGTTTTTAATGCAGCGCTGCCTGTAGTTCAGTGGCATCTAAATTTATTTACAACCTTGTCCCTTGTGAGTTTTAGCCATCCTTTAATGATGTTATGGACAGTAGATGATGTGATATTAGAAGTTGAGGAGCATAATTTTAAATTGCTCCATAATTTGTATATGCAGCACAGACGATAAACACCTTAAAACAGCAGTCTTAAGAAAAAAGGGTGAAATTTCTACAATATGTCTCGGGTTGTCAAGAGTCTGCTATCATTAAAAAAAACACTATGGTTATAATTCCAACAAACTTGTTGGCAAACTGACAACTGATGGCTCATTGGCTGATATGAAAATAACAGTGAGGAAAACTTCCTCCCTCTCTGCATATTTTTACAAAACAAGTCAGGGTGCCATGCTGAACATTTGGCAGCTCGAGCTAACTTTTTGAAGTCCAGCCTAAGTGGCCATTTGAGGAATTGTAGTTTTTGGCACATCAGTTCTCGAGTCATTTTTCATTCCTAAGATCTGCCATTTGGAGGCACCCTCATCAGGGTTTTTTTGATGTTATCATTTTGATTAGACCTTAGACTGTATACAGAGCCTTGTGAAGTCTTGTTGTGAAGCCTCAACCTCAGCATTTTGGCCTTCACCATCTCACTTAAACCAGACGAGACAAGCGAGCGGTCGATCTGACTGATAAACCAAAGAACATTGCACGCATATAGAGACTTGTCAATTGCAAGAAAAGTCCACATCAAAGTGTACTTTTATTTTCTTTTTTGTCTGTAATGGGGGCAATAACTTGCAAAACAAGTGTCATCTCGTATTCAGTAAAACTTTAAAACTCACAGTTGACACCATAAACTCATCGACAAAGTGTTTACTGAGGTCATAGATCAAAAGAACTGAGGGCAGTTTTCCTGTTGTCTTTGATGCTATCAGACCTTTTTTTTTGTCCCTTGCATGCCATTAGAAAGAATCCAAGTTTAATGCACTTATCCACTTCGGTTCAAAACCAACCTGCACAATCTGTTGGCAAAGAAAATAACAGCAGCAAAAAATGTTGCTGCAGAGATGTATTCTTTTATGATGCCTCGTATTTGTGTGGTAATTTTCCACATGCAACTGTGCGCATTTTGTTTGCATTTAACATGATGGTATGGCTAAATAGAAGTATTAGTAATTGACAAATTGGATAGCTCCAGGAAAGCGAATATTTCTCCAGATAGTTTGCACATCATATTCACACTAATATTATTTCTGCAAAGAAAAACAAACTGTGATGCAGCAGGGTTCTAGTGCAATGTAATATCATCTGCTGGAGCACACCATTGGCTTATCACATATGTGCAAGCCCACAGTTTGGCTAGATGGCTGAAAGAAAAAAGAAAACCATTACCAGCAGAGTAACTTTCCAGAGTTATAAAATCCAGTCTTCGAGTATTATAAACTGCAGTGCAGTGTTTTGACATCTGATAAGCCTTGAAATTTATTGATGTTTTACTTCGGCTTGACTTCCTTGAATGTATCTTATCATCTCACCAGTACATGGGGAAAAAAGCCAGCAAAAAACACGGAATTGTTTTATGTCTGAATGCCTCCTTAGGTTCAGTGTTACATGCGCTGGTTGTTCATATTTTGTAGATATAAATAATTACAATGATTCTTTCGTTTGTCAAACCTTAAAAGGTAGCATTTGGTCTTAAGTAGGTTTGTATGTACAGCTTATGTAAGCATATTTATTATTATTAAACAGGTGACACGCCATCGTTGGATCTCTCAACAGTCTAGAGTTGTTGATTTCTGACTTTCTAAGGTTTCAGTTCCCACGTTATACTTCTATTTTTTAATCCAGCCTCCAAAATTTATTCCAAAATTGAAAAGTGTTTCATGTCCTCTACTGAAGCACCAGCTGACACCTTCTGTAAAAACATAACAGGCAAGGATAGGGCCACATAATGTCCATATATTCTGTTGTATAAGCGAGATATACTTTGAGCTCTGTGAGCCCTGTGGCCCTGGTATGTGCACCGCACCACCTTCCCAAACTGCCATCCAGCCGACAGCTCCCAGCCAGGCAAGAGAGGAAGAGAGGCTGATAGGAGAGGGAGACATAAATCCTATGTCCTATATAAAAAGAAATACTATCCGTGTCAAGGAAAGGTGGGATGCCCTAAAATGAATGATAACAGACTCATTAAAAATAACGGCCGCCTAAATGATAAATAGCTCGCCTTCTGAAAAGAGCTCAGGACAATGACTTTAACAAATTAAGACTGCAGTGCTCTGCCTAAAGCTGCCATTGCCTCTATGCTCGCTCACCAAAAAAATAACAATGTGTACAGTTCACCATTATGATCATCATACTCCATTATGTATAATTTTATCCATTAAATACCACCCATCATTTACTTTGTTGTCTCCAAAATTCCACAAAACAGATTTTTTTTTTTTATGTGTAGCGGCAGGAAGAACTTGCCGAGAAAGTTATCCACGTGTGAAATAAAAAAATAAAACAAAAAACAAACCATAAGCCACCCAATTTATTCCACATCAGCTGGCATTTGCAAACGAGAGCCTAACAAGGACGCTGCTGGATTTGGCACTACAAACAGACCACGATTAAACATGTAAACCTGGCACCATGCTTAAAAGCAATAACTGGTGTCTGAGACAGATCTCACATTCCTAATGATGACAGTAAATTAAGCTAAACTATTTCCACACATTCAAAACCGTACACATCTTTTCGGACTGTAAAAACTCAGCCAGTGTTCATCAAGTATAAACATTTACATCTGTGTGACATAAACAGATTCCACCGCTGTAAATACTGCAGAGAAGAGACAGAGCCCGGGCCTGTCAGAGGGAATTAAATGAAGAATGGGTGACTCGTGCAAGTCGCTGACTTCTGAACTGATAGACGTCCACTCCCGAGCGGGCTTGATGAGGGCAGACGTGTCCATGTGTGCACCCTCTCCCTGTCTCTTCTGTAAACACGGACATTCCACACACATGAGAACGTCATTTAGAAAAAAACTTTGTCAAGAATTCAAAGACCTGCGATGACAAGACTTATGTGGCTCACCCAGAATGCTGTGTTTTATGTTGTTATCAATCATGAAAACTCCTCTGTTTGGAATACATGTAGTCAGGTTGTCGGGCGGCGTAGCAACACGGACAGTTGTTAATTGGCTCCGAGGTTACGTTCTGTGTTGCGTGGTCACGGGGAACGTGGTCACGACTGCATTTAAAGTTGATAATTTTGCTGTCATAAAACTTCCAAGTACATTGGATGATATGTTTGTGGCATTTTAATTCCAGACTTTGTTGTAGCGGTGCCCAGTGCAGCTGAGCTCTCTTATCTGTGTGTACAAACTCGGTCTTAGGACAGATACAGGAAACGGGGCTTTGATCCCACTGACAGCATGTCCCAAAACTATATCTGGTCTGGTAAAAACAAACCACATACCAAGTACTTGTGTTAATGTCAACACAGTTTTTGTTTTAATTTTATAGCAAATTCTCAAAGAACCGTACACTGATCTTCTGGCTTGGTTGATTTGTTTGGTTGCCTGCGCTTTGATATTGAACATAACATTTATACCCTGATACCTAAAAGCAAACCTAATCCATCCTGTAGGGATTCAACCAGTGTATTTTCAGACAGAGGAGTGGACTGAGGGACTTTTCACTAAAGCAAACAACAAATAAAAATCCAGCTGAAGTAGGTCATCACTGCTGAGCTCTGAACAACTGTTATGTGTGCAGCATATGTGCATACAAGGCATACATGTATTTGACTTGAATGTATATTAAATGCTTGTTGATGCGTAAAAAACGCCGGATCGCTTGCAACATGTGCGTCTTGTCAGTTTGACTGTATTGCGTCTGTTTAATTGCATTTCTTAAACTAGAAACGCCACCCCTAAATTTACATGGGAATGGTATCATCTCAATCCCATATTATCTACTGTACTGTGTGCATTAAAATGTGCTTGCTTTGCTCGCAAACAATGGCCCTTTAATCTCTCTAGTGATTTTAAACAAAAGCTATTTAAGGAAAATGGTAGTTTGAGTGAAGTTGTGGACAAGAGTTGCAAGGGAGGATGATGGGGGTTTCTAGGCAATTCAAGCACTTGTACTGCTTGATTATACATAGCAACGCTGTGATAAGGCTTCATTGAAATTTACAACAAGCAATCTCTACCATATGGACTCACCAAATGGAGATCACAGACTGGCAAAAGCAATCAGCTTTTTAATTAACAGAATTAACAGTGCGATGTTAAACCATAATGACAGCAATAAAAACAGTTGATGTGACAATCAAAGTGCACCAAAAACATTCATAACCATTATTTTCATTAGTCTGAGGGAAAGACAATAGCAGCGAGTGGGGTTATGTTGGAGAGGGATCTCAGACCCCCCCTGTAATCACACTTGAATTAGCTGCAGATACTGCAACTGCTCCAATAGACTATAAAACATGAGGTCACAGAGAATACTCGTTTGGGTTTATCTTGGACACTTCATTTGATGTTGGCCCATTCTCTGAAGGAGCGAGTGTTGTCAGAAGCAATAAACATCGTCCATTTCTGAATGTGAGACGAGGCCCAAATCTACAAAGTTGGCTGATCTGCAGAGATTCATCTTCCAAACTGCTATTGGAACATTATAACCAGAGATCTGACCAGCAGCTGAAAGACTTTGGCAGAAAATAGCTGTTTATTGACCATAAAACATGTGCGTGCACACATGAAAGCACAAATGCACGCCCCTGCACTTACACGAGTGCAAGTGCACACACGCAAACACCTACACATACAGAGATAAACCATAGTGCCAAAGCAAGGGCCATACCCCCGGCAACAGCACACAAAAGAAAGTCAAATTATTAGAAATAATGAAAAGCCATCAATAAGAATTCTGCAGAGAGTCATTTCATTCTGTTTTCAACAGCGCTTTTCAGCCCATTATTTTCTGTAAATGTTAACATCGCCAAGCCTGCCTATTGATTCTATTATTTTTGACCTTGCATTAGTGTCGGCTAATCTCGCATGCTATAAAATTTCATTTCATAGTGAAAAATACTCCAAGGCCCTAAGGGTGAGTTATACACAGGTTGCGGCACCCTTGGGATTCATAAGTGCACATGCGGGTAAACAAACCGTACATTTAATGTTTCTTAGATGAGTGAGCAGCGCTGGGGGTTTCATTTCTTCCTAAACCTCAAGATTTTTTTCTTTCTTTTCTGTGAGGTGGCTAAAAGCGAGGCTTAGGTTGAGAGACTCATTCTAAGATGAATGCAAGCATCTTCCAAAACGATATTGTATTTTCACTCCCGTACACATGCCTGAGAAGAATGCTGATCCACAGAAGCCAAATAGCTTTTTTTTTTTGTTTTCAGTGCATGTATGAGGCATCACGGAGGACTGAGCATTTTTCAGATCACATTCAGGAATGACCTGAACTTGGCCTGGATGGAAAAACAGTGAAGCAGCACCTGCTGTACACCAGATATTATTCAATAGACACAAATGGCCTCATATTTTAGAGGCGTAGTTAAATTCAGTGTATTACCATTGTACAGTTCCTCTATCTGGTGATTGTGTTAATGTATAAAACAAATGATTGCGACTTTTAGTTGTCATGTAAAGCAGACAAGTTTAACGTTTACTACTTTGAAGATATTTAAGTTTAAAAACAAATAAATAATAAAAATCATGTTATGATCGATTGTATTTTACTCATAGAGATCGCCGTGAAAGTTGTCCGGTTGATTAAGTCTATAAAGATTATAATTTTTAAGATTTTCTAAAATATAAATTTAAAGATACAAATGAGACATCTCTTTAAATTTGGGCTAATTCACATACTTTTTCAGAATATTAAATATATTGGATAAAACCAGGTTTGTAATCCTTGTTTCATTTTGTTTCATTAGAGTCAAAAGTGGATTTTTGATAACAGAAAAAATCAGTCTATTCATGTTATTTTTCCTCTGTTTCATGGCCTATATAAACAAACTCTTCTGTAAAAAAATAAAATAAAAATTAGACAGAAATAAACTGGAAAGTGTGATCTATGTTTAAGTGCTGCTGGGGGCTTCTGGCACGGAGTGTCATTTTAAGAAAATAGCCTGTATTTAGTTGTATGAATTTTAATAAACCAATATTACAGTGAAACGTCTTTTAATGATAACCTCAATTTAAGCTTCTTTTTTTGTAGAATTTCAAGTTGCTAATGCTTTATGTTAACATAAGGAAATGGGTTATTGTCTTAATAAAGAATTTTCACAACAGTGCCCATCAGATTTAAATTTTTGCTAGTCTGAAAGAAGAAATATTAGAGAAACAATTAGTGCATGGGAAGAACAGTTTTTTCTTTGTTTCTTTCAGTTTCTTTTTCTTTATATTTTCAAAGAAATATTTTGTGTCATAACTCTCCTCCACCAGCCTGATATTTGAGAGATTAAAGCAATTTTTCATAAACAGAAACAATATGGCATGTTTGATTATCTATGAATAACAAAGCAATATCAAATCGCCAATAAGTACTTTCTTAATTAATTAATTCTTAATTCTCTGTCAGTATAGAGATTCGGATATCTGGCCTTCATTTCATATTCTAAATGCAGGTCACATCTACTTTATTCCACTTGTCCAATTGAGGGAGCGGGGAGGCTGGAGCCTGTCCCAGCTATCGTAGGGTGAAAGGCTAGATATACCTTGGACAAGTCACCAGTCTGTCAGAGGGCTAACACAGAAAGACAGACAACCACCCATTCTTACATTCACATCTACGGCTAATTTAGAATCACAAAACGAGCATGTCTTTGGACGGTGGAAGGAACCTGGAGTAACTCTATGGGACCACATACAGAAAGTCCACAGCTGACTGGTGAATTGAAACCAGAGGCCTTTTTGCTATGAGGTGACAGTGATCACCATTGCACCACTGTGCTGCTCTATAGTGAAGGGCTTCACAAACAAAGGAAGAATTATGCCATACAAAAGCATTGACTGCCTTTAATGGCAGCTGCAGTGATGGACTAAATAAAAATGAAATAAACAAACCAAAGACATATATATATATATCAGTGTCAGCATCAACTATTGATCAAATTGTAGTTTCAAACATTCACATCTGCCCAGAATTACACTGTTGGCGCATCTTTAATATTCATATTGTCTTATTTTGTAGGGTTGCACACACATGTTATTTTACTTTTTTTTTTTCTTCTTTGTTATGTTTAAATTGGTCTCCAGTTACCACTATTGTACCATTTGTGAAAACTGTGCTGCCCATTAAGAATAAAAGTGTTTATCAAGAATTCCTGGAGGAACAGCAACTGATAACAATTAGCATTAACCCTCTCTATATGAAATTATACTAAAATATTTTTACCTCCCTGCAACATCAAGACTACTTGGAGTGCAAATAAAGTAGAAGAAGGAACAACTTTGTGCTGCCTTGTAGCTGCAATGATCATTACAGCATCTTCACACCATTTCACCGTCCATTCTGTAACCAAAGTTTGAATGTTCAACTGAACAGCATCCAGAGAACAATAAAGACGCAAAAGGCATCGCAGTAATGATAATGAATAAAATATTTTTATTCAAGTGTAACACCTAAAGGCACCTAACCTGTGCCGATGTGAACTCATGATACATTACTTAAATTACATTAAGAGGCAAGTGGGAGCTAAAGTTGTGAAATTCAATGCACAGAACTATAAAAGTTATAACCTGAATACATTTATCAGCTATCCCCAATGCTCTACCACCACTTAAATGACCCCATATCTTGTATTTTAGGTAAATAATTAGTAAACAAATACTGTTAAAATCATAGAAACTGTTCAGCATTATCATAGTGTTCATTATTATCAACAGAAAAGTGCTTGACATTCCCAAATATCATTGTCAGCTCAGTACAGTTGAACTGGTACCAATGTATATTGTGTGTATAATGTATGTTCTCCTAACCTGATGCATTGTCTGTTTAAATAGAAAGCAGACCCATTGAGTTAATGTTTCTGAACAATTTAGTCACAGTAAAGTCATTTCAGGACATCAGTCTATTGGACCGACAACAGATCCAATCTCATGTGTTTTTCTCAAATCGCTTGATAAGCACGGATATGATCCTCATCCCACCTTGTTCATTGTTTCTCCCTCAGATTAGTCCAGAGATGTGTGTTTATCTATTTTTAATGTTGCTCCTACCTTATCACGCTTTTCAATTTGGAACTTTTGACACAAACATGCTGGAGCACTTTGCTGCAGCTCCAAAATTAGAGAGCCAGAAAGCAAACGGCAGAGGGAAAAGGAAAGAGAGAGAGAGACACCCAGTGATTTTCCAACTGTGGATGCCTGTGTTCTGGGTGTCACTTTGTTTAATAATCTCCTACCAATCCTTCAACTTGGGTGCACGTTCAGGACGCTTCAAACCATGAAAACAGCTGGCTTTGTGCAGCCCAACTGTCAGAGTCTCCTTTGCTGTCGATGATGGAAATATCAAACCAGTGAGCCGTGAGTGGACATCTCAATCTGAATCTCTTCAGCTCAGCTAAACCACAGCCGTCCTCCCACTGATAATTCATGCAACATACACTTTCATTAGCAACACACTGAACCATCCCTGCACAGTTCTCTCCTTTCTCTGGTAGTTGTTCACAGGCGGCATCAAGCACAGTAATTCTGTTAAACTTGAAATGAAATGGATTTTTGTCATTTCTTAGACTTGGCCATCACTTTGATATACAGTTGTCCAATGAACATCAATTCAATCCATTCAGGCCCCGGCACAGGCTCTTTTCAAATATTGAACAAAATAGCGCATTTAATGAAAAAGCCCGAGTTCAGTGATATATAAGAGAAAGCATTTTCACACAAAGTACATAGTTCCAGAAATGATCTCCATTCTGAGAATGAGCAGTTTGGCCTTGATACCATCAAGTGAACACCACATCAGTCCCTTTCAGCTGTTTCTATATTATCATGCTGCTATCAATTGCTTTGCCTGCGTGCACTCATCCTCCCCATTTATTTTAATCATTGCAGCAAGCTAAAAAACAAGGCGCGGTGTTCCATGAGAAGCACAATCAACATAGATGTCTAAACATTTCCAAGTCATTCATCACATAAAAACAAAGAATGTCTGGGTCTCTATTTGGAGTGCCTGGATTTTAGATTTATTAACAAGTAGATAGGGTGGAAATTAAAACATAGTAGTGGAATCATTTTGCACTGAGAGCAGATTGCTGTCGGATGTTCGGAGGAGAGGCGGAAGGAATGCCATGTTTGTTTTTTCTTCTTCAGACCACCGTTATGTGTTTTCAGTAGATGCAAGTTGTAGATAGAATTATAAAGTCCCTGGGGCTCATCCAAGTTTAACAAAGCACGAAGGACAGACAACCTTAAGCCCACACAGTGTTATAATGCTCCTCTCATGGAGAATGTAATAAATAAATTAGCAGATGAGTTTGGTTCTGACAAGTGAGGGACATGGCGCTCCCTGTGCATTTTTGATAGTGATCTAATTCATCTGGCAGGCGTGGATGTTGATTAAATCAGAATGTCAGCCACTTGACAAGACAAGACACAAGCCGGCGTGGAACCTGTTTGAACAGCGTGAGCCGTGCAAGATGGCCAGGGAGATTTGCAGTGCTGCGTGGCCGCTGAACTCCACGCACATCCCTGTTATCATCTCTTCCCCATAACATGTCCAGGGAGACAGAAAGACAGACGTGGAGGAATTCACCAAGGCCCGCCTCTTCTGTTCTCTCCCAGGGTGACATCAGCCCTCTGACACTCGGGGTAAACACGAGGGTGTGATGGCACGACCATGTTCCCCTTCACTCACACGTGCTTGATACCTCCATCAAATCTCCTTGACAATCACAGAGCTCGAGGCAAGACAGACGTACGTGCTGAAATCACATTCCCTGTAATTATGGGGAACAAAGCCTCTCTGAGCAGACTCGCTATATGAAAGACCATCAATGGAAAATCAGAGCAAAGAATGCTTAGGGTTTGTCTGTCTCTGGCAGCACACAATAGGTGTATGATAAGGGGGGAGTTTCGGAGACAGAAATTGTTGAGGCAGGTTGCTATTTAACTGATGAGTGCCTCTCCAGAATCACTATATCTGTGGAAAACTATTGCTTTCCCCCAAATTCAACATAATATCCAAACCCCATCTGCCAAAATATGACAACAGACTGATGTAAATATGCTTGGGAAACTTGGGAAATGATACACATCCTTTCAGATTTGCTACATACAGAAGAAATCTGACTGACGCATCGTCAAAAGTATTTTTATGTGATATCTTGCTCAGAAAATACATTTTATTGGTCAACAAATCAATTAGCCCTTCTCAACATATTCATCTCAAATGTGGATTTTTGTGAAGCACACAGAAGTGGATCCCTGGGCGTCTCCTCTCCTGCCTTCCCTTTCACCTTCCTGCATGCACAGCTCCAAGGAGGTCAAAGTTACATGTACAAAGTCACTCTACTAATCTCCTTTGTCACTCATAAAATTTACACAACATCTCCCTCATGGAGGCCTGTCAGTTTGCTGCTGCCTGTGGCTGTCAGAGAACACAGATAATTACTTGCAAGGATCGGAGAAGGCCTTGATTATTTATAGGGCTGAATGTCTGAAGAGAAAAAAAATACATGCTAGTTTAAATGATTTCCTTTTGCTAAAATATAATATTATTGTAAAAAACCCAGGGATCCAAACACATAGTTTTCTTTTTCTGAAATGTGTGAGATTAAATGATCGTAATCTTAAAAGTTGCTTTTGTACGTAACACGCATCTAATGCATTGCTTCCAAGTGAGACTTTCTACCAGCGTATTATATGCCAAGCCAGGACATGACATGCTGGACATGAGTCATCCATATGAGTGAGCCTGGTCAGGACTGACTTCTAGATTGTCAGCATTGTTTCATGCTGCTTTTGTTCACCTTGTTTTTGTGATTTCACCTGCTGTTTGTGTGTAATTTTCTCCCATGTTTGCAACATGAAAAGCCCACGAATTATACGAAGCTTTGTTTGAGAGAAAAGAGGAAAAACAAGCATCTCTTCAAGAGAATAATGATCACGTTATTGTGACTAGTGCTTTTGATTCACCTTACCCTCTGATCATGATCAGCTTATTTTACTTTAAAAAAAAAAACAAAAAACAAAACTCAAAACAACAAGATAGAGTGTCAGGTTTTAATGTCCCAGTAGGGAGGATTTAAAGTCTCTGAAAACTTGGTTTCAAGTCTTAACTACCTTTCAATAAACAAGAAAATTCATTATTTAATAAACATCAATTAAATCAGAGAAATCCAAATGACTTGAGGTTAGCCTTAATTTCAACAACAAAAAAATATATATTTTTTAACATTTTTAGAATAAAATTAAAGAGCAATCTTTAAAACAAGGCCTGTTATATGTATGTAAAATACCAGTTCACAACAACTTCTTTTGTAAGAAAGCAGTTGGCAATAAATAAACATGAACTAATATAGTGGGAGGCTTTTAATCCTTTTTAACTATTAACATTGGTTTTATTTGGTTACACTTCATGTTCATGTTTAGCTTTCTTTAAAGGTGATTTAATAGAAAAAGGAATGTTGTACTCATAAATATATATTGATGTATATTAGTGTGTATTACTCTTCAAATTCAGCAAATTAATGCATTCTCCTAACTACATGGGAAGGTCTGTGGAAGCCACCGTGTTTTCCCAACATTGTGAATATGGTGGCCGAGGTGGACGTTGTTGTTTCACCTGATTTTATGTATTTGGCAAAACATTGCCCATCGTACATAATACGCCAAATATCGATGGGACCCGCCCATCTGCAGTAAACTAGCAACGAGCTAGCTAAACAACAACAGCTGGTTATAAGACTTAAAAATGATACTTTCCCTATGATAAGCTGTTTGATTATATTCTCACATCTTATGAGAGTTTATTCACCAAGTGTTTGAGTCCAATATCGTCTGAACCTATCGTTCGCTTCAGTGAAATTTCACTAATCCTGGTTAACGGCATCAAAAAGGGAAGTGTTTACCAGCATAAAGCTCAACAACTCATCCTCAGCAATTTGGTAAAATACAGTGAGTTCAAAAATGTTGAACTCAACACAAACAGTAGTAGAAACATGCTGGCCAGCTGCAGCTGTTATGGGGGAAACAAAAAGCAACGGCCGCAGCCGTTATGTGGTGCAGTCTAAACATAACCCCCCCACTCCAAAAAAAAAGGCTTTTGATCTCTCTTGGCTGACTTAAACATGTTAAGTACTCCAGCGGCCACCATAGCTACAATTATGCACGTAATTTGATTGATTGCAATATTATGACATCCAGAGGTGAGGTTTTACATACTGTACCTTTAATGGAGGGAGAAGCTACCTTTATCTGGACTTTTGCAGTTGGCAGAATTTTAGTGAAGCAATGAGTGAATGTAATTTGCCCTAAAGTGGAATGGACCTCAAAGTTTGCAGTAGTGGTAATAGTTTATGACTTTTACAGTGTTGTGCAGAGTGATATAGACATTTTTTTTCTGCAGGTACTCTAATCCACTAACATTGCACTGTAAAAAATGTATAACCATGGTTGTTATATGCAAAAAAAGGCGACAGTTGTAGTGTAAAAAATTAAAGAGACTGTTGATTAAAACTAACAGGAATCAAACTGCTGCGTTATACCTAAATTGAGATTAACACACAATACATAAAACCAAATAAAGTACGATTACAAGATCATCTCTGCTTCATGTAATATTTATTTAGAGATATGGATTCCAAAATCTGGCAGCTCTCCTTCACTCAGTCCTTATTCAAACAGTTCTACATAGGAGCTAGTACCTGAATTTATTGAGGGTGAAATGATTCTCCAAAACGGTATATTCTAACAATAAAAAAGAAGGAAAAATAATGTCAACACAGGTGCAATGACTTCTGGACCATGAACCCAGTGTTCATTCGTTACCTGAATGATCCTTAAACGTTATAGCTTTAAGCATTACAGACTAGTATGTTTCAAGATGGCATCACAACTCCACGTTGCTAGCAAGGATAAAAGCTAATCATAAAAGCTAATCACTATATAGCTATCCATCCATTTTCTTACGCTTATCTAAATTAGTTCAGGCTTGTTGCGGGGGGGGGGAGCTCAGCTGTCATACAGCAAGAGGGAAGGCACACCCTGGACAGGTCGCCAGTCTCTCACAGGGCTAACACATAGAGACAGCTATTCACACTCACACCTATGGCCAATTTGGAACCACCAATTAACCAAACCACTTGCGTGTGTTTGGGCTGTGGGAGGAAGCCAGAGTACCCGAAGAGAACTCCATCAGAATAGAGAAAACACAATATCCCTACAAAGCGTGTAATGGACCACTGTGTCCATTTTGCGCTTTTGAGAGGCAAAGCAAAATACAGAAGTTGCAGTAAGCTGCAGTACCAGCAAAGGGAAATCTTTTATTTCAAGCCAACATGAAAATAATGACAGGAAAGTGTTTAAAAAGACATTGTTTACACATTTACATGTAAAAGCATATTAGCCACCTAGCTTAAGAAGGACCGAGGAATGTACTTCATACCTTCCTTGGTCACTAGCGACTTCTTGGATTTAAATATATTATCTCCCCCTGATGGTAATGTAACTTCTATATGCTTGTACATTTCACACTTTGGAGAGGCAAAGCGTGAAATGGACACGGTGGACCAGCGTGTCTGTTACACGCTTTGAGGTGATATCAGTTTGCATGCAGACATGGGAAGAACATGCAAACTCCACACAGAGGCCCTAGTTTGGATGTGAACCCAGGACCCACTGCTCTGCCCCCCTGTAGAGCTACACTTAAAAATTTACCAAAGGTAATTTTGAATGGTTTCATGCATCCTATATAGAGACCTGCTGTTTAGACCAAAACAAAATAAAGTGTGCTCGTCATTAAAAAAATGTGTATTTCACCACAAATTTTGGCTAAAGTGTTAGTAGGGTCCCTGCAGTGCAACGATGCGACGTTGTGGTTGTCATATAATCATCCTGATGTTCGGTCTGTGACATAATCCTGGTTTGTCTGTGTTTACATTTGTGCACTGAGTTACTTTTACAGCCTCTTGATGTCAGAGAGATCAGAGTCTCTATTGGTAACATGATAAGAGGTCAATGGAGGAACTCAAACACACATGACAGTAAATGTTTGTATTGCAAATTCAGTGTCTGTTTTAGAACCACCCACCAGAAGTCATGTTTTTCCAACTGACTCACATCCATCTCAAACCGACAAAAAGAGCACTAAAGGAAAATCAGGAACTTTTTGGTTAATTAAGCAAAAACGTTGCAACATACATAGAAATATTGTTTTAACATACATGTAGGAATCGCTCAAAGTAAAAGAAGTGATCAAGAAAATGGGATTAAGGAGGCTTTAACCCTGCCCATTTAAACCTCTAGAATTAGTCTAACTGTGTGAGTGACCAGTATTAAAACCATCTCGTGGCTAGTCATACCTCCAGACACATATGCCTTTTTAAATCTTGTACACTGCTTAAATGCCAGCTTAATAAGAGATGACAACTCCATGTGCAAATCAATTTAATATCTACGGGGACTGAAAAGTGCACATCACACATTACGAGCCAGGATCAAGCTGGGGGCAGGTGCCTCTCTTCTCAGAATTACAAGGAGAGTTTGCAGACAGATATGAATTTACAATTAGTCTCATCCTGGCGACTTCTTAAGGTTTGTGACAGTGTCTGGGGCTCCACTAAAGGCCATGTGTGTGAAGCCATGAATTTCTTGCGACAGGCTATGATACCAGAGAGGCTATATTTAGGGAGGATAACTAGTACTGCACGGTATAATCTGACATTTGTACCACAAGGGAGTCATACTGCATTGCTCACAAATGACAGTGTCACTGTTGGTTTGTGTCCCCGGTGGAATAGGTTAAAGAGAACAAAACATGTTTTTGCAGTGGAGTGCCGCTCTGCAAGACAGATCTAATAAAACTGTATTTGATTGTGGGGGTATGATCTGACTGCGGCTGTCACTGGTGAGTGAGCCCCCTGAGCGCGGAGACAGCAGCAGTCTGGTTGAAAAGGAACAAAGAGTCCCTGGGAGCAGTCTCAGTAGACTCTGAAACAGGAGTCTGTATGACTGGCCTGCTTTTGATGGCTGACTTCAGCAGGGCACTTCAACTTCCCCGCTACTTCTCCGGCCCTCAAACCAAGGACAAAGAGAACAAGCAAAGTGCGCTGCTGTTCTGGGTTTAGTAGTTGCAGTTTTTCTTTTTCCTAAAAACATAAATATCATCAAGTACCGTGCATCACTTATATCAGCTGTTCATGAATAAACATCGGGCATATCCAGGACCATAACATTTTATCAATCTACAGTAACGTTTTCTTTCTGTTCCCTCATGCAGCGTGTCGCAGCTTAAATTATAACGTCAGCCAGCATATTTGAGTACCTGTCAAATCCTTTTAAAGAAAACAAGCATGATGTAATTCTGTTCAACCAGGCAATTCATTAGCCCAAGTCAAACACTCGTCCTTCTGCACCTAGCTGCTGTTGTCCTCCCTGCAGACTTGGTGAAGCCACTTAGGTCCACATTCACCAAGGTGATCAAACCTGCGTCAGCCCACACCTGCCTCCCCTCTCAGGAGAAACCAGGACAGGCAGCACAACAAAGCTGTGGCGGCACACTTGGGGAGTTCAGCTAACTGCGTCTTCAATCACCGCATCTCAGAGCCAACCAAGGATTGCAGGCAGCAGTGTGCATGGAGGAGTTTGTTTAGGATGCATACCGCACGAGGAATATTCCAGCCACTTAGCCACTGTAGTGGTGTGGCAGTTATATGACACCTTGCATTTCCTATACGGTGCTTGCATGTTCTTCCCTAGTAACCTCCAGAAGAAGAAACTGTACCGCTAATAAATAGACATATGGAATATGAGTGTTGAAGACATCTTTACTAGAAGACAGTAAAGCTGCGTTAGCAGAGAGGCGGAAGAATATTATACTCTCTGGATGCTGAGTGGAGATTTGGGGATCAGCAATGTGCAGGCTGTTTTTTTCAATGATATGTTTGAATTATTTCTTATGGGTGTGCATAATGGCAGTATAAATCTTTCTGGGTGTGCAATTACAAAGACTGGCATGGTCTATTCCCCGCTGGGTGATCGCCTGCGAACAATGACATATTACCGGCTGGCCAGCAGTGGTCATTAAGAACTGATATGGGATTTATGGCCAGTCTTTAAACATGAGATGGCATTAAAGAGATTTGAATACAGTCAAAATGGTACAAAGAATCCTGCCTGAGCAAGATGGAGCTAATGAACTGTGGTTGGAAAGCACAGGGATATAAAGTTATTTTGGGTAAAGCCAATTTCTCATCAAGCAAAATGAGTCTGATTTTAATCACGGGTTGTCAGAGTCCATAACAAGCTCACTGTGCTATTATGGAATTGTATTGGTGAGGCTTTATATGGCTGTAATGAGCAAAGTTGAGCAATTAATGTATTAACACACGGCTGAATTTGTAACGCCGACTGGATGCATGTGCAAAAGCAGGCGACAGTATATGAAATCTTAACGTGAAGTATGATATGCTAGAATTCAAAATGATGCAGATCTTAAGAGACAGTACACAATCATCAGTGTTTCTGCATGACAACAAAGCGCTCTATATAACTGTGCTACTAATTTCCAGTGGCAATTAAGGAGTCTTACATTCCACATGATACCTGCTGAGTGAGTATAAGGAGCTTAAACATCAGATGTGTTCATTGGAAAGTGAGAAATAAAGACTTTGCCTCATCATATTAGTGCCAGCCCTTAAAGTGACTGTTTATCATGAGGTAGTGCTCAAGGTTTTAATGAGCTCCCTGCCTGTTCTAGTATAATTCCAATTAGTCCCTCTGTCTCATATAATGGCATGATTACCTTGTGAAGCCTCCATTGTTTTCCGTACAAGTCTTGAAAGGAACCCTGACTATTTTAATCTGTTTCCCTGTGGCAGCACACCTGCCAAGCCAGTTACACCTCCTGCAGAATGATCACAGGTATTGGTTCATTAATACAGAGAATGGCAGTGTATGAATTCCCCCGGTCACGCCGAGCGGATAGATAAAAAAAAAACCCAGAAAAAAAGAATGTTATAATCTGATTTTGACTGCATTTCTCTCTCAGTAGCAAATTCACAGCATTCAAAATGACATCCAGTAAGGAGAAGGAGGAGTTAGGAAAACTGAAATTCCCAAAAATCCATTTCTGGATTTGGCTGTACTCAAGCTACATGTGCATATGAGTCATTATTTCATGAAATCTCAGCTGACTTATTAAAAAGTGAGACTGATCTCAGTCAAAGTGATAACAAATCCTGCAGCTGTGCCAGAGTCTAAAGTAAGGGCCATTACCTCAATTTTGCTCACTGGCAAGAGAGAGAGAGAGAAGAGAAGGAGCTATTTTTGATCAAAACCCAGGGAAGAGGAGAATTAGTCATTATCAGTCGCCATTCGCAGTGTCATGTTGTTTGGACAGCCTGTGGCTTCCACTTGAAGACAGTTGCGGTTCTAAAGGAAATGCACCTGCCTTGTCCCTCGCAGCCTCAGCCCTCTCTGCAGAGGTTGATTTACCAAGAAACTCACGGCACAATCGAAATGACTTATTACTTATACCATTTGTCAAAAGGGCATGTTGTAAAAATGTGTAACGAGAAGAAAAATGTGCGGTAACTTCCTGCAAACTAATAACCGAGCTGAAGTTGTTGATTCAATAACTTCCGCTACTGCGGGGGCAGCCTGCTCTGACCGCACCGTATTGTTGCCAGTATCTCAATAATTGATTCAGAGCTCTGAGGACACCATCTTGCACAAGAAAATATTTTATTCAAATCATAATTTAACAGGGTATCAGCAACAATGAGCACAATAGGAGAAGACGTAATAGCCAGAACCTAAAACTGAATTTAGATTTTCTCTCAGATTTGACACTCGTGCGGAAAAAGAGACAGGAGGGAAGAAATGGTAATCTGCAAGAAAACCCTTAAAAGAATCAATTTGGCAAGGTGTCTAAGAATGTGACTTTATCCGGCACTGTGATTCCGACTGTCTCCTGTAAGAGTGGGATGACTGTCTTTCTTCCCTGCTGACAGGCAGACCCAGGCCAAATTGACAGTTCTTTAAAGCGCCTGACAGAAAGCCGCATTAATTAAGTCATTGCTGGACTTTAATTGTGTTAAGAAGTTGAAAAAAAAAATCTAATATGAGAAAAGGTTACCAAGTCCTCGGTGGTGTCAGATTTTCTACTTTCTATGAATATTAATGTGCCTAATGAAGACAATCTTCGCTTCATCTCCCCATTGTTCTGTATTCAGGTGCCAAGCTTTCACAGCCATTGATTTGTTGTTAAAGAACAAATATGTCATGGGAGAAAATGACTGCCACGTCTTTTATCTTAAATTTATCAAGAAAAACGCCTCTCTTTTCAGTTGAAGTGAGGATTTTTTTTTGTTATTCTAAAAGGATTTTAGCTGAGTGAGTGTCATGCAAAAGTTGTCAAGGTGTGTTTGGGTGTTAATTAGATGTGGTAAGCCAATTTTGCTGTTCTGCTGCTAAGAGGGAACAAAAGGAAATTTGGATTTCAGAAGAGGTGGTGGCGGACAACAAATAAATATAAATCCAGCAAAATAAACCAAGTCTTTGTCTTTTGCCGACGGTATAAAATCATTTTGCTTTTAGCCCCCAGTGCTTGAGAATAACCATTCAGAATTATATTTGTTCATAAAGCCAGACCATATTGAATGCTATCAGGATAGAAGAGAGAAAACACATTTGGGAGCTCATGATTTCTACAAGGTGGAAATCTGCTGAGGTGAGACTGTCTGCCATTGCTGGCAGATAAAAGTCATGTGATAAGATATTTGATGGCAACTTACAAGTTCTTTGCGCCTGCCACTGAGCCTGGGGGAGAACAACACCAAGCACTCCCCAAACTTCAATATTAAGCGGGCATCATGATTGCCAGGCATATTGAAGAGACAGAAATTCAAATGAACCTCTCTCCCCGTGATAAGACGACCTGAGTCCTTGTGAAAGATGAGCTATGGCTATTTCTGGAGAACGAAGTGCTCGGTCTCGCCACAGGGCAAACCCTGAATAGCCGGGGTTGGAATTACTTGAAAAGAAGGCCTGGCTGATGTACTTGGCACTTGTCATTGAAGGAGTGTCTTTTGTTCACAACGCCATAGATCTCCATCTGAGGAAATTGTACAAAAGGACTCATGTATTTGTGAATCCTTTTGTGAAAAATTAACAGACTCATTTTACTGAGGGGAAAAGGCTAGCGTCAGAAAATTAATTTTACAATATCTCATCGGAATTTACTGTTTGAATTTTGGGAAACCTGGCTAGCAACACATCCTTAGCGCCCATCTTTTTTCTTTTTTTTTCCACCCAAATGTCCCTGTGTTGGACAGGTGTTGAAAGGAGAGTAGTCACCGTAGCTAATTTATGTTGTGGGTTGGGTGTAAACAAAGCGTGAAGGATGGGGAACTATGCGCATGTGGACTTCCTTTTATTGCATGTGACAGAGATGACTTCTTTCTGAAGTCATCCCTCTGCGCATGTGGGAGTCAGTGAAGTTCCCATTGTTTCCCACAAGAGGAGATGCATGCGCGCGCGTGCACACACACACACACACACACACACACACACACACACACACACACACAGGAGGAATCAGTCAAAGCTGTGATGAGTTCAAGTCTCCAACATCATCAACTTAATGCTTCCTTCAAGGGGAAATGTGGGTTTTATGTGTTAAGAGTCTATGGAAATTTGCCACAAGATAATCTTTATCAGTGAATGTGATACATTTGTTAGTAAGTGCATTCTTAAGTCTTCAACTGTAGTGTACTTTTTTGGCATCCAAAGGTCCAATCTATTATCAATACGACAGAATGTACGACTGTTTAATTTTTACTCTTGTTAAAGGTTAGTTGACATCAGTATTTCTGAGTAAAAGAGCAGAGAAACATGTATGATGAGGTTATTTTTAATCTATAAATCAAAGCATTTATTTATGAGAATATACTTAACATTTATACGGGGGGAAGAAAAGATGGATTGTGGCTTTAATGTTCCTCCCTCAGAACAATTTATGTTGTATAAAGCAGATTTCTCAAAGGTAACTCAGCTGGGGGAAAGGTCTTGCTCAGATTTTGTTCCCATGTGCTAAGAACCAGACTAGCTTTATTTATGGGCAAAGTTTAACTTCTGGCTTTATGCTACAATGATTATGGCTCGGTGTCAAAATTCTAATCGAGTTTCGAAATGAATCAAATCCAGCGGTCGTGCACAGTTGATAAGTTAAATTTCCTTTTGATGTAACTCTCCCCTTTTTATTATTATAATGCAAATAATTATTTATTAATATTTCTTTGTTGCCATCATTGATCGCGACTAGACTGACCCAAAAAAGACACGGGAGAACAAATGAAGAGCAGCATCAGAGGGAAAGTAATGAAACGTCTTTCAACAACACTTTGTCTCCGCTCCTTTGGCCAAGTCTGGGATACCTATTAACACTCCCTTTAAATTATTCATTCTGATGGATAAAACACCTCCACAATTAATTGCATGTGAGCCACCCAGCCCCCTTAAATCTCTTGAAGAGGCTGAAATTCATAGCGTGCGCTTGTTAAATGTATCATTTCCGTACACGGGACTTTTAAATATAGAGTTAAATGTGAAAATAATAACTTCTAGGTAAATACAGTCAAAGACGGATGCTGATTAATGGGCGTGAGATGAAATATCGCTCTCTTTGTCACTTCACGCCCACCCTTCCCCACCTTTTGTGGTATGCCAGAGGAGAAGGAAAATAAAAGAGAGACGCCCTTCTGATACGAAACTTTCCCATCCTTTGTACATTCTGTTTCATGGACATCACTTCAGAGAAAATGAGCACCCCGCGTCTCGCTCACTCATGTAAATTACATCAGAATCCCAACCTTGCACCATTCACTGTGAAAACGACATTCAGGGTTATATATTAATCATAGACATCACCAATGTATGCAGTATTAATTGTCCTACTTTCTTAAGATGAAAGAAAACTTGGGTATCATGTTCTACTGTGGGGAGGTCTGCTGAGTCTGAGTTGTTAATTTGTAGATAATGTGTAACATGATTTCATTTACTAGCTGCTTATTTATATTTGATTTTGTCTTAAGTCCTGCTTTACACTATTAGCTTGCTGGAACTGTACTGTTGGATCCATCTGGAGAGGAATGGATATTACATTTGTGTCTCACATTCAAGGATTAAGTGGGCAGAAAGTGCAGTATTGATGTGGGATATAAACATAAAGGAAGACTGATGGCTGCTACTAAACTGATGTTAGTGTCAGTATTGACGTTTTGGGAAAATGCCGTTTTAAAAATGCAAACTCAGAAGCTAGAAGAAAAAAAAAGAAGTTATATTAAAAAAAAGTAATGCTGTAAGCAAAGAGGGAAAATAAGCATTGTGTTTTTGTAAAAGAAGCTCATCCAGGAAGAAGAGTGTGCTGCCCAGCTATTTATTGCTGTGCTGCTGAATGCATCGCCAGCTCAAAAGGCTTCAAATCATTGGGGAGATTGTTAGGCTTCTGTGAAAATTACGGAAATGCAGGGGAAATGGATGAGCAACACTTCATAACAATTAATCAGAGGCCGCTGATTAATAAAGTTCATTTTTTATTCCCGATGATTCAGGGGATTATCAAAAGGACACTGTCCTTGTCATTTTGATTAACAAACCCATCCTCGCTCTGGAAGAGGACGCGCTGAAGGGAGACGCTCTCTTTCGCCCATAAAATAAATATTGAATGAGAATATTAACTCGTTAACCTTGACAAGTATTTGTAATTTTCATAAGGGGGTAAACTAGCAGATTCAGCACAAAAAATGCTGTGGGGGCTTGAGAAAAGGCACAGGAACAGGGGCGGGGGAACGACAACGCACAACAAATTAGAGAGAATGAAGAATGCTACTGCATGAATCCTGTCATTTTTATGGGCTGCAATGATTAATTTGTTTGTTCAAATTCTCAATTAAGCCAGGAGGAACTGGCAGAATTAGAAAAGGAGAGCAGTGCAGTGCTGTCTTGGCTTTGCAAGCACCCTGGGGAGATATAGCCCTACCTGATCTTAGGTCATCGGGCTATTCTGCAGACAGCTCACACAGCCAGGAGCAGGGGTGCGGTATATGTCTTCACTATTCATTTCGAACAGCACGGAAAAAACGTAAGTCAAAATATTTCAGCTGCCCCCCCCTCCGATAAATCATTCTGCCTTTTTCTTTCATTTGTCCAGGTCGCCTTGTCAAGGGTAATGCCCTTAAAATGTCAATTGTCAGTGTGAGCATGCATTGCATTAGATATAAAGTACAGTTCACCGCACACAAAAACAGCAGTCAGTCGCAGTGCTATACAAAAAGAAATAAAATATGGAGCTTGCACTTCCCTTTTCCCTGGAGGCCCTGTGCACTTATTATTTGTCAGAGTGACAGATGTTTTTCAAATGATGGTGTCTCATGTGTGCTGAACTTCTACCAAAGCCCTACCGTGAGAGACTGCGGGATGCTATACACCATCTGATGGAAACCTCTGCGGACTCGATCCCTGCGCTCGGAGGCTTTTCTTCAGGGAAGTCGAACACAGAGGAAGAGGTTGCCTGGGTGGTCTGCTGAGGTGATTGCAGCAATTTGCTAAGTAACATGCTCGGACCCGGACCCGACTTACGGGGGCAAATATACAGCGGCACGGAACCCAGAGTGCAGAGCCGGAGTCGCTCATTAGAGTTGAATTTTCAGAGTGCTGCGAATTTGTTTTGGTGGCTGCAACAAATATTATTTACAGCAAAGACATGCATATTTATATAGATAGAAAAACAAATTTGCAAGTAAATCTGCAGTTCCACCAACTGAGCAAAAAGAAAGAGGTCATTTAGTGGTGTGCATTTTTAACTTTGTGTGGGAGGAAAACACTCAGGTAGCATCGTAGAGCTAAAATACTTTTTAGTGGTTGGTTGTCGAAATATGAAGTGTCTGCCAGCGCAGAGAAGGTCAATGAGGTCTTGTTCTACTTTCTTTCTCGGTTTTAGAGTAAAGGGCCGCAAAGGACGTGCCAACAGCAAGCTGCGCATGAGTTTTATTACAGGCATTTGTGAGATTCTTACCCATTAGTGAGAGACTGTTAATATGTGTCACATCCTTTAACAATATAAACCTCAGATATGCGGGGCCACTCGTGCTCTGAAATACATAACTTGGGGATATCCCTCAGCAAATGTACTATTTTTACTCACCTACATTTATTAAAAATCTGCAGCATATCATAAAGATGCACTCTGTAAACGAACATGCCTGCACTTTTTCTCCTGTACAACGCCCCAGTTAAAGAGAGAAGAATCACAGCATCCGCTCTAAGCTGACCCATTAATGTGTGGACAGAGTGTCCTTTTCTTTTTCACACAATGCATTCAAAATCAAGTGCCACCCTATTTTATCTTTAATGCACCGCCTTCTATTTGCTCAGTAAGATATTGGTTTACCTCTATAACCACTGTGTTATGCTGAAATCAAACAAAAGGATACATCTTGTGCATTCAAGTGTAACTTGTCACAGAAAGAAAGCGCTGTATCTGTTCTACATACGCTGCAAATTCCCCGAGTAAAAGTGCAACTTTTTTATTGTGTTTACAACCATTATATGATTTTTGTAATGAAATCACAGTGTGTTTTCCGGACCAGTGGGTGCTTTTAATAGTGTTGGCCACCTTTCTTTCTTTCTTTTTTTTTCCCAATTCAAGGTGTCCTCTATACAGTATGTATATACGTAGCAGCAGCATTGACTAGAGCCAGCACTTGTGAAACGAAAATGCTTATTAGTCAAACAGTCCCCATCGGAATAATGCCACGGTCAGCCAGTGGTGAGGGATAACTCTGCATGGATGACACTCTGGATCCTATTCTGTAGGGGATCTGCTTTAGTACAGCCCGCACAAACATGATGTATGGAAACACAAGCAGAGAAGCATCATGGGACCACACAATGGAAGAGCTGCAGAGGAGTTACTGTAGCAAGAGCTGGGGTTGCATAGAATATGCTCTTCAAAACAATGACAGTATGTTCTAGTTTCTGTTTAATGATCCATTTGCCCCTGAATCCTTGATCCAAACCGACAGGCAAAAAGAAAGCAGTTAAAAATGAAGATCGAATGATTACAGGCAGTGTTAAAGCTTTTGTCCTTCATAGAATCTATTAACTCTGAACAAAAGATTTAGACACATTTTTAGGCTAGTGACTAAATATCTGGCTATATAGAATATATACAAAGGTGGACTTTCCAGTCTTATGCATAAGCACCTTAAGCTTGCTTTCTTTCTAGTGGCCAGAAGGGGGCGACTCAAAAAAAAGTGACCATACTAGATTTATGACGTCTCAATTACTAGTTTCAAGTGTGGTTTGACACGTTTTACATTTTTATTCTTTTTAAAGTTAATTATAGAATGACAGGTGATATTATAAAGAATGATAGGTAGCTTACGCTCCAGAGTGGGCCTCCTTTCTGGTTGTTACTCTTTGTGTACATTGTCTTCAAATTCTCAGCAGAATCTGCTCTTTGCCCTCAAGGCCCAGTTTCAAAACACCAAAATAGTGAGATTCCAAAACTCAAAGCTTCAAAACAGAACTGACAAACTGACAAATCAATGGGTGACGTAATGGTAGCTATGTTCATCTTTTACTCTGGCAGGGGTTCTCAAAGCTCTGATGACTGAGTGCCAATTTATGAAACCGGCATATGATTGAGGGCTGCACAGGAAGAATACATCCATCAAACAAAATAACTGCAAATCCAATGATTTATTTTCTTTTTTATTTCTTTAAATTTTTTTATTTAGTTAGTACTTACTCTTAAAAGAAAAAACCCTTTCTGGTAGTACAGGACAACCCTCGAGAAAGGTCATTAGATTCCTTACCTGAAACATGTGTTGGGGGTGGAGTTTTGAGTCCAGCACTGTAACAAATATAGGCTGAAGCATTGGCCCTTGTTTCCCTTCATATGTGCGACACCAAGTAGTCAATAATCAGTCAGTCTATAGTGCTCTAGGTTCATGTTTCAAAGGGCAAGTGTTACTTTTAGTTAATGTTTGAAGTTTGTCTGTTCAGAAGTTTTAAAGGTCTTTTTAAACATTACTGAGGTGGCTGTTTCTTCATACTGCGAGAGCCTTGAGAAAATTTAGGCAAAGATTTTGTGTTTCCAGGCTAACAGCTAATCCACTACCAGTTTTGAATTTAAACTGTTTATCATTTATATTATTCTTACATTGAACTGGAGTGAAGAAAACAAATACAGTAACATAACGAGAAGTCCTTCGATATAATGGATTAGGCTAAATATTATAAAATCGTATTCACATATCAGACAAAATACAAGACATGATTCCCTTTGTATTGTAAAAAAAAAAAAAGATTAAAGATGGTCAAACATGCCTAGAATGATGGAACTGTATAGTACTGCATTTATTAAAAAGCTACCAAAAGGGGAAAAAGGTCAGAGCTAGCAAACCCAACTTATCTGTCAGTTAGTAGGCTCGTTAGCTTTGTTGCTAACAAGGCACGCAGTTTATGTAATTACACCGTCTTGTTTTATGACCACACACACTATGTTTGGCGCTTTATCCCTAGACAGTCTTTATTTGAGCATTTCAAGCTAAAGTAGATTCAGCGACACCTCTTTAAAGCTGGGTTCCTTTATTTTGGAATCTGTAACTCTCTATACCTTAAAGTGACGATGGTGGTTCCTGGTCAGTTGGTTTCACTCCTTCCTTTGTGTAAATGTTTATACAGATTATAATGATGCAGAAGTATGCTGCTGTGGCTGGGCCCTAACAGAGTTATATTTAGTCTGACTTTCATTGCCAGGATCCTTCACGTTTAATGTGAGGAGGTTTGTCAAAGCATCATATATTTATGTGGAACATTTGCTGCGTATGGGGAAGGGGAAAATCAATTTCCCACCCCTCTTGATAATTTTTTTTTTCAGAGTGTACTGGAAAAATGTCATAGCAGGTCTATTATTTTTTGAATGGTAGTCAGGCAGCTGTCTGTCTATATATTTAACATATTTTTGAACACATCAATCTGTCAATAAATTCCGGCAATGACAGTGAAAGGTGATGAAAAAAGCAATAGCTAAAATTAAGCGGGGTACTGGGTTGTATACTCTACTGATTTAATTCCTCCTCTCCACTTAACAGTCTCAGACACCTTGTCATTAGCCAGTAAACCTTCTCAAAATAAATCCAATCCCATAAATCTACCTCTGAAGGAATCTGATACTTTTAAAAAGTGACAGCAACTGACCTTGAGATTTATTTTTGTCACACCAGAAACTGTCTCCCTCAGCAACGAGAGATGTGCCTGTCCAGATGGTTTTGTGTGGCATCGTCTTGCTAATTGTCAGTGATGCCATCAAAGGGATGTAGCAGACCTGACAACTTAGCTGATGAGCAATAAGATGAGTATGAGGGGGGAAATTAGAGCCAAAAACATGTGACAGTTATTTCGTGCAGCCTACCAATGCTTTTAAGCACTTTAAGTCGTTTGGCTTCTTTTGTTTCCTGCAGACTAGAATAGAGTAGAAAGCAAAGCTATTATTATTAAACTGGGGTTCAAAATAGTCATTACTGTGTAATTATAATGTCTAATTGCATTTTGCAGGCTATAAATATCTCTGAACGTATAATAACGCTGAAGGAATAGGCCCATAATAGTATGCTGCATTGGGCCTCTGAATACTGTCTCTATGGTAATAATATGTTACATGTTTTTTGAAGCTATCACCTGTCTAAGTTCACTTTAAAGTTGAATAGGCTGCAGCGCAGAAGCACAGCGGTGCGTCCCTGGTGACTGTAAAGCATGCAAGACAAAACATATGACACAGGGGATAATCCTGACCTGAGACTGACATGTGCTAAAGTACATTATAGTCATTGCCAGGATAAAGGTCACATTGACTCCTGTTATAAATTGGAGAGGACAGCTCCAGCATACATGGAGTGTCAAGTGTGAGGAGGTCTGAAAGAAAATCTCTCGGATGTTTCAGGACACACACGCAGGCGGACAGACGGATAAAAGTGTCTACGTCTCGCTCTCACTTGTGATTAGCACACTTAATCATCACATTAAAAGAGAAGTCCAAGCTAAGTTCATCACATAATGGAGATGCACTCTTAGGTTTTTGCTGCCTTTACTTTCAAACCTGGTGGTGGTCATTAAAATAACAGATAAAGGTGGGATAACAGTTAAAGTTGGAGTTTATTATTGTTACTGTTTATACTTAATGAGTAAGTTCAGGGTCTCGACTATTCTGCGGCAGAAAAAAAAAGTGCATTTACATATTCATTTGAGGCATGATAGTCTTTTGACTAAGAATACCCTGCTTGAAACGACAGTAAGCACAAGAGCAGACTTTTGCTCTGAGATACAAAGGGAAATGACTTGAAAGGAAATAAGCAAATGAATGCAATGCCTCATTAGGCGGGTTTTATTTGACCGTAGCCAATTAGAGAGCATCTGTAATTTAAAACAGTCAGCCTAAAAAAAGACTCAACGAAGAACACATTTCTCTCATGGGACTGAATCCTTTGCCTTGTTTTCATTCAAATTGTTTTTTACCAGTGACATTTTCTATTTGAGTGAAAATAAATAATACACAGAGGACACTGAAGTTCAGAAATATGCAGATAGGCACACTGCAATATGAGTTTACAAGTTTAGATTTTTAAAAATGCCCAGTCTGAGGGATTTCGCAGAGGTCAAGGTTGCTTGCTGAGGTGTTTGGCCTCGCTCTCGGCTGCCTGTGCTGAATTGTTTTGCCGTTGCTTTGTGATCAATATCCCTCCCTCTGTCTTAATCAGCGACCCGCTGAGGTATTTGCGGGCTGTTACCTTAATGACACAAAGGTGCGCTTTGAAAACAGAGCTGCAGTCGAGGCAAGACTGACAGCTGGTTTAGCCATGAATCACACCTGAGTGCAGATTAACGTGGTGCTTCTCGCAAACAGAGACAGCACTGAAATATTGATAGGGAGAAGTCGTTTCTGGGGCTTGGGGCTTGTGCGAGTGATCCGCAAAGATATGACCAAAACACGATCCCAACTGCTTACTTTGCAGGGAGAGCCTCGTGAAAAATAGTAACACCTGTATTGCTTATACTGGTTGTTAAGCATTGGAATAAAATTTTGTGCAATATGCATAACCAAATGCTGGAATAATGAGCCATCTGTATGTGTGGTCCCTTCCTTGGAGATGCCAAGAACGGCACCATCTGTGATGCAGCTACCAGCTGTTTTCCTTCTTATTACATGTTTATTAAAAGCTGAAGTTGTCCTCTTCAAGAAGAGGAAAAGAGAGCATGGGTGGCAGTGTTGGTTATCTGATTGCCTCCATCTCCATTAGAAACAGACTTGAGCTCTATTCCTGGTCCTATAAAAATACACTTACTGTTTCAACAGAACAGAGGGAGTGCTAATTAAATACTCCTTCTTTTTCATCAGCGACTCGAAGGAAATTAAGAGAACAAACACAAGATTGACTGGCAGCAAAGCAACAAACATAAAAGAGGATGAATGAGTCTAATCCACAAGGACTGGAAATAAATAAATAAATGATGTCACTTACCCCACCTTCGCTTAGCCCTTTGGGTTTGTATTTCAAAATCCCTCAGCAGGGTTTGCGCATCTTTTCTATTTGCATTGTTTTCAATTTTCAAAACCTATTAGCAAGATATCGATCGACCACAATTGAGCATTTATGCACAGCAGGCAACCTACATCCCTCAAGTCAGAATCAGATCACATCTCCCATAATTGAGGGTGGCAGAACTGCAGACCACCCTCTGCAACTGTCAACAAATTTCAGGAGCTCAAACTAAGATGCGTCAGGGATGCATCCTGCACCGAGTGATGGACACCGAGAAGGAGAACTGGAAATGTCCATCAGCGTCCTCTGCCATGAGCTGAACAAGACAGGTCAGGTCTGAATAGACACTGACAAACCCAGAGTGGACACACTGTCGACGCAGACTAAAGCAATACCAAGGGACAAGTGACAGGCTGTTCTGATGCCTTACCTAACTGCAGCACACGCACGCGGGGAGTCAAAAATAGTGTGTGGCTGATCGGACACCCACATCCATACTGGTCTTTACGGACAGATGGGCCTTACACCCTGGAAAAGGATATTTAATAAACTGAAGATGGCACTGTATGTTAATATGTGTGATAAGAATTACAAGCGCAGAATGTAGTCAAAAACAGCAAATTAATATTTCTGACAGAGCATCCATTTCTGAGGTTAGTATGTTCACTCTGCTCAATGCTCAATAAAACAAACAAAATGCCCTCTCTTTCTCTATAAACAATTACCTGCCATAGATTGTAACCTTATTGGATCGAGTGAAATGTTTGAAATAAATCATTAAAGGCACTGACAGGGCATTTATCTTCACTCTTGCTTTAATGCTCTGTGCACAACACACTGGATGAAGTCAGTC
>VUQG01011451.1:14506-29118 GCA_015106755.1 Etia nguti | reverse complement strand
GTTTCAAAAAAAAAAAAAAAAAAAAAAAAAAAAAAGACAAAGGGGTGAACGTTTATTTTCATGGTTTTAATATTTTCATATTTCTGTCCATTTCCTCACACCGAACACATTTCTGTCTCCACTTAGTCTGACTGTGTGGGTGTGTGTGTGTGTGTGTGTGTGTGTGTGTGTGTGTGTTCCAGGAGCTCCGGGAGGACAACCTGACCCTGCTGGAGACGAAGGTGTTGTTGGAGGAGCAGCTGTCGGCCTCACGGGGGCGCTGTGACAAACTGCACACGCTGGAGAAAGACAACCTGCTACTGCGGGCTAAGATCCACGACCTGGAAATGGTACGACCCAGACGCACGCCGTCACATGGTTCCCACAGTCACCGCGTCAGATGTTTCCAGATGTTCTTGACACGAAGCTTTCTCTCTGTGATGGAGGAGTTTAAAATCACAGGTGGCTGGGCGGTGTGTGACGTAGATTGGCACAGGTAGGATGAGAGCACCGCCCCTTACTGTCAGGATCAGCCTCTGAAGTTCTCATCATCATCGTTTACGATCACGCCCCCTTTACCTGTTTTGAAAAAAAACAAAAAAAACCCAACTTTATTCAAACCACTTCCTGTGACAAACGATCAGCGTGCTCAGGTGAACAAATTATAATAAAATGCAGTGTAATAGCACACACGTCTGTGATGGGCTGGCCACCTGCCCAGGTTATACCCCGCCCCTTACCCTGTGACCTCTGGGATAGGCTCCACCCTCCCAGGACCCTGAACAGCATAAACGATTAAGAGAGTGGACAGAAACCAGAAGAACGTTGGTCTCTGTAAAAATCCAGTTCTCCTGTTAGTGTTCCTCATCATCCACCCATCTTTCCTCCACCTGTCTGCAGGAGCGGGACAGCGAGCGGCGACGGCTGGAGGAGCTGGTGGAGGAGAACATGCTGCTGGAGATCGGACAGAAGCAGAGCATGAACGAGTCGGCTCACCTGGGCTGGGAGCTGGAGCAGCTCACAAAGAACCACGACAACACCAACACTGAGAGTGAGCCTCCACCCGTCTGTCCTCAGCCCGTCTGTCTCCATCATTCTGTCTTCCACCCTCTCTGTCTTCCACCCTCTCTGTCCTCCACCCTCTCTGTCGTCCACCTGTCTGTACATTGGTAACCGGCTCTCTTCTCTCTGCCCAGCCCGTAAGTCTCTGGTCGATGAGCTAAACGAGTGCGTCTCAAGCCGCATGCTGAAGCTGGAGAAGGAGAACCGGGAGCTGCAGGCATCCATAGAGAAGCTGAAGGAGGAGAACCACCTCCTGCAGGAGCAGCAGCTCCACAAGCAGGAGCTGGACCGGGAAAACCAGAGTCTCAGCAACAAGGTGGGACCTCACAGTCACACCTGGTGTTAACCTGCTCGAGGCGCTGCTGTTGGGATTCTGTTTTTTAAATAAAGTTTAATAATCTTTGATTTCTGTCATTTGAGCCGTGATTTGCTGATTTTACATTAACAGTGATGCACAGCGTCTCAGTGAGTCCTGCAGGCGTCTAAAGTTTAGTCTTGATGCTTATATGTGACATAAGTATAACTGAAAACAGCACATGAAATATCGTATCACTTTTACTGATTGATAACAGAGCTGATCAATAAAGTATAGAAACATGGATTTCATTGGTTAAGTTTTACAGGAAACTCAGTAAAACTGATACACACCTGTTATATTTACAACCCGGTGTCTCCACCTGACTCCAGGTGTTCATCTACAGCAGTCCATATTTCACGTTACTAAAGGTTTAATCTGTATGACCTCGTGCACACAAACATGAAAATCACTCAGTAAACTTTGAGTTCATTCATCCATTATTTGTGTTTCCGTCCGTGCTGCAGGGGAACTTTCAGAGATTAATGCAAACATGAAAAAACATGTGCTGTAATACATGAAGACATAAAAGCCTGATAACAAACTGGTCTCGCCCTTTAACAGCACAGTTTTGATTTGCGGCTGAAAAAGTCAAATTTTAACATCCTGCAGCATCATTTAACCTCAGTGAGCTTTGAAAGCACTGACCTGTCTCTAAAATCTACACCTGTGTTTGTGTTTCAGCTGGAGCGTCTCCAGGGTTTACTGGACCAGGAGAAAATAACCAATCAGGACATGGAGTCTCTGGGGGAGGAGCTACTGAAGGAGAAACAGAGTCTGGAGCGTGAGATGCGTGCTCTGAAGGCGGAGAAGGACCGACAGGTGTGTGCCACGCTCAGGTAACATCTCCTTCATTGTCAGTCGCAGAAGAGACCGGCTGACTTCCTGTTCTGCTTGTCCAATCAGATCTCAGAGCTGGAGAGCGACAAGCAGCACCTGTCGGAGGCAGTGGTGTCCCTTCAGGAGCGCGCTCAGTCTAACAGCGTGGCGAGGGTCCGCGAGGTGGAAGCAGAGAACCGCCTACTGCACCAGAGCATCACCGACACCAGCTCCCGATTGGCCAGCCTGGAAACACAGCTCAAAGTATCCAACGAGGAGGCGGAGAGGCTGAGGGAGCGGGCGGGGCGGTGTGAGGAGGCGGAGCGAGAGGTGGCGCGGCTGGAGAGGAGCCGGGAGGCGCTTAGCAGAGAGGTACGTAAACGGTTCCTCCTCTCTGATGAGTCTCACCGTGGCATAAATGTAATGTGCCTGTGTCGCCTCCAGGTGGCGTCTCTGCGGGCTTGCAGCGAGCGCGCCGAGGCTCTGGAGAAACAGATGACCTCCTTGGAGCAGGAGCTGCACAGGCTGAAGCGGGAGGCGGAGGAGAGCCAGCGGGAGCTGCAGCGGCTGACGAAGCAGGAGGCAGACAATGGACTGCTGTCCAAGGAGAACCTGGAGCTCCGCTGCTCCCTGGAGAGCCTGCGTTCCTCATCCACCCGCCTCGCCACCGTGCAAGAGGAGCTCCAGGAGGCACAGAGGGAGGCGCAGGAGCTGCAGAGGAGGCTGGAACAAGCTGGGGAGGAGGCGCAGGTAGAGGGGAAGAGAGCGGAGAGGCTGGAAGCGAACCTGGCAGCTCTGAACCAGGAGAAGCATCACATAGAGGAGGAGATGGAGAAGAGCAAAGAGGAGAGGGTGGAGGAAGAGAGGAGGCGGGAGGAGGCAGAAAGCAGAGAGGAGGACCTGAAGAGGGAGGTGGAAGAGCTGAAGGAGGAGCGGAGGAGGCGAGTGGAAGGAGATGAGGAGAAGAGGAAGCTCCAGCTGGACCTGGAGCAGTCAGAGAAGGGCCGGAAGCAGCTGGAGAAGGAGAGCTGGAGGATGAGGACGCTCCTGGAGGGAAAGGAGACGGAGCTGGAGGAGAAAACCAGGAGGCTCACCGAGGTCACAAAGGAGGGAGGAGCTCTCAAGAAGGAGGTGGAGCGAATGAAGGAGGCGGCAGTGAAAGCAAAGGAGGTGGAGCGAGAGAACAAGGAGCTTCAGAAACAAGCGACGATTGACAAGAGGACGCTGGCCACGCTGAGAGAGGTGAGAGGAGGGGCAGGGGGAGGAGCTTCATTTAAGCAGGTTACTGTGGCGACGCTGGGCGGGTTAGATTCCAGTTCAGAGTTTGGATCTGAGCTGAGGGGACGAGTCTGTGGTTTGAGCAGGTGAGCTGTGGAAGCGTCACTCGTGGGTCTCCGTTGCTCTCCTCGTTGCTGCTGACTCCTGTGAGACCGCGAGGCTGCCATCAGAGCGCACACGCTCCGATTTGTGTAACTATTTTTAAATCCCGGGAGAATTGCAACCACATAAGCTATCGCAGTAATGTTTTCTGTATATGAAACCGGAGGAGTCGTACTGACATAACATGCATTCAGCTTGTCGCGGTTTCCTTCCACAAATAAGTTTTTGCAGAAATCACGGAAAAAGCACCGACAACAACAAAAACGTTATAAACCAGAAACACTCTTTGTAGACCTGATCAGCTGTTCATAGCACTTCCTGTTATTGCATGTCCGCCATTACCTGTGAAAACTGGACGTGACGTCATTTTTGTGGGAAACGTAGATTTTTCCTACAGGGCCTTTCAAAGGATCACTGATGTGTTTGAAAGTCATGTTTGACTTTCTGTGTAGTTTCTGGGAGGCTTAGAACTTAAACTGCACTGTTGGAAATTGTTTATTTTGATGCTGTTTTTTGTGCAAACTGTGCACAATAATATTCATTTTTGTTTTCCTGCAGTTTATAAAAATTAGTGTATCTCAAAAATGAAACTACGAAGACACTCAAAATCAATTTCCTGTGGTTGGAAACTTTTTTGCAAATTTTTTTGCATTTCCAGTTTTGAGGGATGAACCTTTCTGTAACTGGAAATATGTGTAAAAAAACAAACGATTTTCAATTTTTTTGTAGTTTATTGCACTTTTTTGCAGTTTATATCCTTACTACAGGCTTAATGCATAAATATTATTAAAACTTGTATTGATGTATAGCAACTTGAAAGATGGAACGACAGCAGGTAAAAATATAAAGATAAGCTCTTGTGGACTTGGTTCTATGGGGGGCTTTAAAGGGTTAATCAGTTTTATTTATAAGGCACATTTCGTTGCTCTCAAAACTGCAAAACTTTAAAAAGCAGTAAAATGAAAACATTAAGGTATTAAAATCTGAATCTCAATCAAAGACGAGGCGCTCGGTCAGCTTTAACCGTCCACCACGAGTCGTCTCTAAAGACATAAACCAGAAAACCAGCAGGGGGCGCTGCACTGCTAGGTACTCAACCCTGCGGTGTTCTGCAGCTCTGAATAACTCTACAGCATCAGTGTTGAAGGTTCCTCTGAGCGCCACATCGAGTCCTAAACAACCAGTCAGCAGGTCTAAAAAAGATACAGTTTTTTAACCACATACATGTTTTCAGAGTCTTTTTCAGACTGTAACTGCCTCAGCAGCCCCGCAATAGACTGTTCACCTGTCCAGCTGGACTGCACCTCTAACCCCATGACAGCTGGGATAGGCTCCTCCCCCCACACGCCCTGATTTAGTCAAGTGGTTAAGAACGGCAGCATCAGTTTGTGCCTAAGCAGAGTCACATGACTTTTTAGTTACCGCGGTAACAGGTCAGATGAAGCAGTTCTTTACAGGAAGTAGTATTCAGGGTCACCATCACAGATAATTTGGTGAGCACCGAGATCCTGATCAGGAAACACGATTACTCCATTTGTCTTTTTTTATGCTCTTATTAAATCTTGAACATCCCTCGTGTCTCCTTGTGTCAGCTGGTTAATTCTCAGCTCTTTGGAAACCTCCTGTAGAGTAGGCCAGGGCAATATGGCCAAAAGTATTTATCACAATATATATTTGAAAATTTGCGATAATGATATAAGTGACGATACAATTGATGGATTGTTTTTTCACTTAAACAAGCAGCTATTTTTTATGTGCATTAAAGCTATATAAAAATGTAACAGTGCAAATGCATCTTTGTGAAACCTTCTCTTCCACACTCTGAATGGGCATCATATCCCTGGCTAAACGATGCGTCACTGCATTGGTCAGTTCCCCCCAGCGTTTGCTAAGGCGTGCAGCTATTTAAAGCTACGCCGACTGTTTGTTGGGTCAGCTTCTTTGGTCTCACCACCGCACTAGTTGAAGCGGACGGTTCTTCATGTGCTGTAACAGCTTTGTTGTACTTCAAGTGCTTCTGCTTCAAATGATAGGTTTGTGGTGTTTCCTCCCTTCGCCACGACGGCCCCCTTGCATGTTCTACAAAAAATTGTGCTTTGGTGGGTATCTGCCGGACAAAAACCAAACCAGTTTCACACCACTGAAGTTGGACCATTTTTACAAACCAGTTCTGGTTCATCCGTTTCATTCAACAATCTGCTTTCACCCTTCTCATTCTCCGTTGCTGCCTTGCTTTTTCTGCCATGTGCGTGTGAGCGTATGAAAACAAAGGCACTGCGCATTTTAACCATTCTATGGTGATATTTCTTTTTCTTATCATTGCCTAACACCGTACCAGTATCACCGTGGAAGGTATAATATGGCCCAGCCCTACTGTAGAGGCTCCTGGGATTCAGAGTTCTGGTCCCTTGGGCAGACACTCGGCGACGTCGTCCACTCTGAGCCTGACACCGAGCGCCCGTGACCTTCAGCTGTGTTTGTGTCGGGGGTTTGCAGGAGCTGGTGTCGGAGAAGCTGAGCGTTCAGCAGCAGAGGGTCGAGCTGGAGCGACTGAACGAAGAGCTGGAGAAGATCGGACTGAACCGGGAGAAGCTGCTGCAGCAAGAGCACGCGCTGGAGGACAGGTACGACCCCGCGACCTCACCTGTGCACTTTAAGCCGGATCTCTGATGAGGGACTCATGGATGTGTTTGAATGTCAGCAGGTACAGGCTGCTGGAGTCTCGGCTGGAGGAAACCGTCCAGCAGACCATGAAGGTCAAGGAGGAGAAAATCTCCAGCCTGGAAAAGAAGCTGGAAGAAATCACCGCCCTCAACAAGAAGCTCCACGCGGAGCTGGAAGCTGTGAGGAAACTCATCCTCGCCTTCGTGTTTGCAAAGTTGAATATGTGCGCCAGTCTGACATTTTTCTTTCCCCGCTGCAGGCTCGTCAGACGGCGTCCGCCTCACATCAGCAGCACGAGGAAGTAAACCACAACTCCCAGCAGCACGGAGTGGCTGACCGCAGCGCCACGGCCGAACTGCTGCGAATCAAAGATCACCTGATCGACGTGGAGAAGAATGTGAGACCCAGTTTCTGATCATCATCATTAATAATAATGTTATCACTGTTAATAATTATATTAGCACAGGAAGGTTTCCTGTTTTGCACCTAAGAAACCTTCTAACACATGAAAAATACTTCGTGCTAATTTGGTGGTCAACATGTGGCTTGAGGACCAGAACCGGGCCACAGAAAAATTTAAATGAAAGGCGGGATTAGTTTGTGTGACTGCTGTGAAACTGTGGATTTATTGTTTGGTGTTGTCCAGAACGCCTCCCTGCAGACGGAGAGCAGTCTGCTGAAGGAGCAGCTGAAGCAGCTGGAGAACCAGAACACTTCCCTCAACAACCAGATGGCGGCGCTGCAGCGACACACCACCACGCTGCAGGAGCAGAACTCGGCGTTGCACACGCAGACGGCAAAGCTGCAGGCACGCTCACGCACGTGCAACTTTGGCCCAGTTTACATTCAGCCCGTCGCGCTCACGCTTCATCTCTGTGTCCTCTCAGGTGGAGAACTCCACCCTCTCCTCTCAAAGCGCCTCTCTCATGGCCCAGAATGCTGTGCTGCAGGGCCAGGTGACCGCCCTGGAGACGGAAGTGGAGTCGTGGCAGCGGCAGCGCGAGGAGGCGTGGCGAGCCAGAGAGGGTGTGCTCAGCGATCACGAGCGCCTGCTGAGCCTTCACGAGAGGCAGGCTCACGAGTACGAGCAGCTGATCAGTCAGCACGCAGCGCTGAAGGGCAAACAGAGGGCGCTAGAGAACGAGCACAGGACGCTGCACGGCAAGTAAGTGAACGTGTTGGCGTGAAGCTCTGGAATGATTCAGGTAACAGAAAGCAGCACAGGTGGGAGAAAGGGCGCCGAGTGTAACCATGGAAACGGCTCCTGATCGCTCGAGCCGCAAGTTTCATTTTAGCTGATCTGCCCGTCCGTGTCACTTCCTGTCTCTGTCACTTGTTCTGTCAGCTTCACCTGTGCTGAAGTAGTTTCACCTTTGACCCTTAAAATCAGGCTAATACCTGCGAGGTGTACATGAATTTGAACCACTCTCAGAGAGACGCTTCGAGACAGCCGACCTTTGACCCAATGAGACTTCCTCCTTTCACAGTTAAATACAGGTTTGCTCTGAAACTGCAGCTGCGTTCACGGTGTGTCAGTTTTAATGACGTTCACAGCATGATGGCGATGAAGAGCAGAGGGACTGATGAGCACGGAGCTCTGCTGCTCGCTCTGCTGCTCGCTCTGCTGTGAGGGGTTAAATGTGTGTTTGTGAGCTTTCATTTTCCAGCTGACAAACATCAGGGTCAGATCTCTACACTGGTGATCAGATACTGTCTGAACTCTGAGGTCAGAGTGCCCATCGGCTCTCAGTGAAGTTTGTCACACATGCTGATTTTGACTGAACACACAAACACGTGACACTGAGGAATTCATCAGATTTTAATAAGCAACAAGCTGCAGTGAATACAGTCTGCTGTCAGTGTAAAGCATCATTAACACAGCAGGCACACCTGAGCTGTAGGAGCACAAACACAGCAGCCTGTAAGCATGACTGGAATATATTCACCTGCACCATAAACATGTGCCGAAATTTGTGTGTGACACATTTAGGATCACAGTAACTGTTTACACGAGTTTATGTGTGCAGTGCTGAGGAAAGGACGAGCTGAGTGATTCTGCAGAGATCAGTGATCTAATGAGTATTTCTGGATTATATGTCACAAGGATTTCCTGCTGCTGCAGACGCACCTGCAACCTGCTCTTCATAGCATTTGTCATCAAACAGCTGACCTGCAACTTGGTGGTGTTTTTGAAGAAAGGCTTGAAGCTGTGACAGGGCACACTCGTAGATCTTGTTCTCAGTATTCTTAGCTGTGGCACCCCTGCTCTTACAAGATTTCTTGTCATAATAGCAGTAGGCGACCCACATATAGTCAGGGATGTTGGCACGAGCCTCATTATTTTTTACTTTCCTTGGATGGAATCGCACAGAGCAGAACGTAGACGGAGTTGTCTTTGGCCAAATCTTTGAGTTTGGCCTCATGGAGACTCCACCCCTTTTCATTCAGCTTTTGTTTTTGGGGAACTATATTGGTCAGTGTGTAGGTGGCTTTGGCAGCATCATCTGTAGAAAATGATGTAGAGACAGAAGCATGTGATTGGTGGGTGGATGATAGCTTAGCAGGTTATGATAAAGTGCTGTGTAGAAATGCATTTTGATACATTTCCCTCATAATCAGAGTAAATTAGAAAGATTGAATCTTAAAAGTAAAGTTCACAATTGTAACGACAGATCAGAAAGTTCATTTAAGCAAAGTCTATCTCTGCAGTTTAACAGAATAAATAAATACTTTTGTTTTTAATATGATCATTACCTGTTTTCATACATCTGGCAGATGTGGACGTGATTATTGGAAGTATTCCACTTTGGCACATGTTCGTTGTAATAGTATTCCTTGCACTCCTACACAACAGAGAAGCAGAAACAAGGTTTAAACACACACAGAAACCATCTTATATCTATGAATGCACTGACGCACAAACCTCAAAGTTTTTCACGACGTGTGGGTTGACGGGGAAGATGAGGAGGAAGGAAGCACACGGTCACCGAGCTCTGCATGCTGGATAAATCTGAGATCCTCTGTGTGAGTAACACCTAACACAAAAAGAATTGAGCTTTTTGAACAGCATGATGTGAGGCTCCACACGAAGCAGACTCAACATTTTCATCACTGTGCTGGAAGGAGGCAGCTTCCTGTGAAAGAGAGCACACTGCACGTAACAAAAGAGCCAGAGTTTCACTAACGTCCCATCAATACTCCAGAGGGCAAACATGATGAATATATTCTGTTTTAATGTACATGATTATTCGAATCAGAATATTCTAAAACTAAATGTACCCTTCTTTACCAAAGACAATAATATTCTCATTTTAGATCAGATCTACGCTCTAAATATTTTTAAGTTTCACAACTCTATATTAATCATGTGTGCTCAAAGACAACAGCCCAGCTGTTTAACTGTTTAAGCTATTTAACTCTTGCATTCATAACTTTTCCTTGCCTTCCCTTTGATAATTAACCTCTAATATTTCCTGTGTATAAAGATTTCTAAAAAGTTAAAGTTTTTACAGGCAACTGTGTCATCAAAACAAATTTTCATTAAAAAAGGAAAACGTTCTTAATTTTCATGATTCAGACAAACTCTCATTCTCCCGGATGTTTTAAAATCCTCCTTTTTCTCTGAGTGTGACAGAGCTGACCTACCCACTCATGTCACTTCCTGTCTCTGTCAGCCTCACCTGTGCTGAAGTACTCTCACCTTTGACCGTTTGAGTCAGGCTGATATCTGTGGCGGGTACATAATTTTAAACACAGACTCTGTCAGACACAGAGAAATACTTTAAAACAGCCGACCTTTGACACAATGAGACTTCCTCTTCTCAGAGTTAAATATAGGTTTGCTCTGAAACTGCAGCTGCATTGATGATGTGTAAGTTTTAGTGATGTTCGCAGCACAATGGCAAATAAAGAGCAGAAGGTCTGATCATTGGGTTGTGGTGACCTTGGCTGTATCTTTTAGGAAGTTGTTTGTAGTCCTGGTCTGTTGCCTGCCTCGTTCCTGTTTCATTAGGGTTTAGTGTAGGATGTTTGTAAATCAGTGAATCCTTTGTCGTCATGTCCTTTTCAAACTCTTTTTTTTTTTACCAGCTAAAGGTAGAAGGTCGACATGATGTGATGTAAACATGTTATAGGTCAGCTGATCTACATGCACACAGTAAAAAGTACTTTGAGTCGTTTTCCTGTAAACATTCTGGTGTATTACTGTACTATTAAACACAGAAAGTACTCGGATGCCATCACTTTTTACAGTCTTCACTGAAATGTTAAATGTGTGATGAAGCTTAAGAGGATCTGTCAGGAAGTCTGGGATCAGCTTTCTGTGGAAGAAACCTGAGTGGGTCTAATTTACAAAGCTGTCGTATACGTGAGGCTCCACCATCCAGGTGTCATACCGCTGTCTCTCCTTGTTGTAATGAACTACATAATGCGACTGGCGGTCTCATACAGGGTGGCAAAGAGAGAGGGTCAATTAGAAAGATTGTAGTGACAAAAATTAAATTTAATCCATTTAAAGTGTATGACGTGACGTGACTAATGATTTTGCTCTGCAGGTACTGTGCACTGCTGCAGCAGAAGGAGAAATGGGAGGAGCATGAGGGGCGTGGCCTGAAAGAGAAGGAGGAGCTAAACCTGGAGATCCAGAAGAACCGCCTCCTGCAGCAGGAAAACCTCCAGCTGAAAACAGATGTGGACAGGTGATGTGTTTTCACACACAGTCTGTATATAAAAGATGGACATTACAGGATCCGCGTTAGCATTTTCCACTTCTTTATGTTGATTCCAGAAGTGACCATGTTTGGATGAGAGGGCAGAGCTATCAGTTGATGCTGCTCATTAGAGCTCAGTAATCAGAGTACGTTATTAATCCCTAAGGAAATTATGTGGGTTACAGTTGCTCCAAGACAGTAACAGTAACAGACTAAACTAATTAAATAATACAATATGTTAGAGTTTACAAATTTAAGAAATAGCACTAATATATACAAATCGCTCAATTATAAATATCCAGAATATTACAGAGGCGAAATAATTGACATTTGACTCTAACCTGTGAACTTTGTCATTTGTTATTTCACTGTAGAGCGTGTGCAACAGTGTCTAACTATTACACTGTTTACAGTGTATTAGATGGAGGAGTTGTACAGGGAGATGTCCACAGGCAAGAATGATCTCCTGTGTCGTTCAGTCATGCATTATGGGTAATCTCAGTCTCTCACTGAGCGTGCTCCTGTGACCTGCCAGCACGTCATGGAGTGAAGTGCTTGTGCAGTGACGTGCAGCATTTTCTTTATCTTGGACAACATCCTCCTCTCAGACACCACCCTAAGAGAGTCCAGCTCCATCCCCACAACATTACTGGCCTTGTGATCAGTTTATTTAGTCTGTTGGCATCTGCGACCCTCAACCTGCTGCCCCAGCATGCAACAGCATAGAGGATAGCAGTGGCCACAACAGACTCATAGAAAGTCCTGAACATTGTCCGACAGATGTTGAAGGGCCTCAGAGACGACTCTGGCCCTTCCTGTAAAGTGCAGTGGTGTTTTTAGCCCAGTCCAGTTTATTATCTATGTGTACTCCAAGGTATTTATAGTCCTCCACAATGTCAACATTGACCCCCTGGATTGAAACAGGGGTCAAGTGTTTCCTGGTCTTCTTAAAATCCACAATCAATTCCTTGGTCTCTGTCACGTTGAGCTGCAGATGATTCTGCTCACACCACGTGACAAAGGAGTCGACCACAGCCCGGTACTCTGTTTCATCATCCCTGCTGATGCATCCAACCACTGCAGAGTCATCAGAAAACTTCTGAAGATGGCAGGTCTCTGTGCAGTGGCTGAAGTCTGTGGTGTAGAGGGTGAAGAGGAAGGGAGAGAGGACGGTCCCTTGTGGCGCCCCTGTGTTGCTGATTATGATAATGGACACGAATGTAACTTTACTTTTACTCTTCACAGATGTCTCAGCTCTAAAGATGGGCTTTTTTTTGCCAGTGGCGCCCTGCACACCAAACCATAATAAAAGACATGATAAATAATTGATCAAAAAGGCCCCAAAGAAACTTCAATCACAGGGCTGCCATATACTTTAGTGAGTCAATGTGCAAGACAAATGGTGCGTTTGCTCGTGATTTAGCAAAGTGCTTCCCATGTGCATAATGCATGTATGGCACAGTATAGCGAAAGGGCTAAATTTACTGCAGAAGAGCTGCTTCACCATTTTCCAACACTGAGCAATGTTTGCAGTAATTCTGTCCAGTGGGAATAGACAGAAGAAGTACTCTGTTGTGATTGTTGTGTTTGTGCCTGCAGAACTGGGGTGTTTTGTTGGTTAGTTGCTTAGAGAAACTTCAGAGGAACTGGCACTGAGCAGCTGCAGAAAAATGAGGTTAACCTTGTTTATACCTATTACAGTCAGGCTGGTAAAGCATGCAAACGTCAGAACAATACTTTACCCTGCTGGTAATGAGGCACCAGAGCGCGTGCGTGCGTGCGCACACACACACACACACACATACGAAATTGCAGTGGGCCTGAAGCTTAGTCAAGTGTGTTAAGTTGATGTGAGTATCCTTGTGACAGGAGCTTAGTATACAGTTTACCGAGAGAGGAAAAACAGCGGGTTGGTAAAAATCCAGGAGCCAGTGTGTCAGTCTATAAGGCTGTGAGTAACTACTCCTCATTACCTGTCACATTATATCCACTAATTGACGAAACAACCAGTCTAGTAGATAGTCCCATGCACTTTGCAACTACAGATTGATTTGCAGTAAATTAAATAGTAGCAGTACTCTCATGGGACAATCACAAGACAATCAATACACTGAGTCTGCAATATCAATTTGCTGTATAAAAGCAGGGAGACAATCATTTTCATTGCTTATAAAATCCATAAAAATGCATTTTATGGAAAGAATCAACTGTAAAGTCATGTGACGCTTCATTTTTCACAAGGCCTATCAGGCTCTAGAGACTCATAGCCTCGTATCCATCCTGCCACAAAAACGATGAGCTTGACCTTTGTCTGCAAGGCTTGCAATCGCTTAAATGCAGAGTCAGTAAATTTCAAATATGAGATCAGAACCACTTATTTTGATAGCAAGTTAAGTCTTTTGTCCCCCAGTGGATTAAGCCGCTGAGGGAGTTTGCACAGAAAGACAGAGGAAGAGAACAAGCAAGCAAGGCAGTTATGGATTACACAGAGCTTCGTGTGCTGTGTCTCAGCGGGGCGTTAGATTTGAAAATTGAAATTAAATTGCAAACTCAAGCTATAAATGTTTTATCAGTTGTCACCACATTAATGCCTTAGTGGATAAATGGATATTTTTTCAGTGATATGAGATGAATGAGGAAAAACTAAAACGATGGCAGATTTTTCAGCAAAAGAAGAAAAAAAAAGACAGGATCATTCCTTTAGTTTACCTTAGCTGGCTTTCTGGCTAACCCACTTCTGTTATGCTCTTGTTATCATTTAGAAAATTGTGGATTTGCACAGAGCAACAGAAAATGGTCGAAATTACTTATGCAGCTCCAGTTGAGCTGACATAAAAGAAACCTTTGTGGCATATCTCCCGGTTGTTTTTTCCCAGGATGCTTCTGTTCGTGCCTTTTTTTCTCTCCCAGATGCCTTTGTTGTGTTTTCAACTGCAACCTTTTGTTTCTGTTATCAGGCTTCAATTTTCTTTTCAATGTTTGTAGATGGCAGTTCACTTGACATTCTGACATCCCAATATGTTTCACAATATACTTCATCATGATGGTGGTAACTTTACTTGATAAGATGAAAGCTGTGCATTTTGTTCTTCAAATATATACAAAAACAGATTGACACAGTTTTATGATGCATAATCACTCGACACACACCTTTTTTTGTGTGCAAGACATTGGATTATATTCAAATCTTGCTTGCGGATAGAATCAATCGGTCAATCAGTTTGATTGCTTGATCATACCACAGCTTTATAAATGCAATGAAAAAAATGCTCATCTATGTGTACTTCATGTGCGGTTTTAGTTTTGAATTTGTGCAGTTCTTTCTAAGGTTAGCAATGCAGCCAAACTGAAAAGATGACCGATTATGACTCTGGAAGGTGACCGAGTCCAGAAGAGTCATTGAGAGACGGGGGACCCTGCCAGAAGGATGACCATCAATTAGTCCTTTGATAGACCAGCAACATGTAAGCTATTTTGGGCAATGCTCCAACCACAATGTCTGGCAAAAAAACAGGCAACCCTTCTGATAATGGTAAATGGCCTGTATTTGTATAGCGCTTTACTTAGTCCCTATGGACCCCAAAGCGCTTTACACTACATTCAGTCATTCACACACTGGTGATGGCAAGCTAGATTGTAGCCAC
>VUQG01011451.1:3840-14486 GCA_015106755.1 Etia nguti | reverse complement strand
AAACACAAAAAAACAAAAACAGGCCCTTCTAAATGGTCTGTATTTGTATAGCGCTTTACTTAGTCCCTATGGACCCCAAAGCGCTTTACACTACATTCAGTCATTCACACACTGGTGATGGCAAGCTAGATTGTAGCCACAGCTGCCCTGGGGCGCACTGACAGAGGCGAGGCTGCCGGACACTGGCGCCACTGGGCCCTCTGACCACCACCAGTAGGCAAACATGGGGTTAGTATCTTGCCCAAGGATATTTGGTATATATACTGGAGGAGCCTGGGATCAAACCACCAACCTTCCGGTGAGTAGGTGACCCGCTCTACCACCTGAGCTACAGCCACCCAGTTCTTTTCATTGCCAGAGACAGAAACACAGATCAAAATTGAGGGATGGGTAAATATAGATGATTCTTCAAGAAAACCTGCTCACATTTCCTGTGATATGAGACTACAGCCCAACAGTAAACCAGGTGTCAAAAACAGGATGGGCTACAGGAGATGTTCTTGAGTAACCCAGCCAGTGCCGAGATTTAATCGCCAAAGAACATCTGAGAGACCTAAAGTAGGACGTTAACAGCCCCTTTGCATTCACTTTTCAGAGTCATAGCATGATCTTTTAAGAACATTGGACAATCCAGCTCTGAAAATTCAGTAAAAACCTTCAAAAAGATTTGACACTGTAATTGCTGCTAATGGATTTCTATGAAGTGTTTTAAGGGTCAGAAAACAATTGTATGTTTTTTTCAAGCACTTAATAATGCATTTTCATCATAAAATACTCACTATGGATTTTCAGGATAAAAAAAATGTAAAGCCAAATATATAATAATCGAAAGTCTACAAATCTGAAGGGGACGGAGAACATTTATTTGCCAGCGATTTTAAAACAGCCAGATGTGAGCACATGGGGAAAAAAAGCCCAGGTAAACATTCTAGAGTGCTTCCACCTTAGAGAGGCGACCAAATTACAAATGCTCTTTTATCTTCTGCCCATGAACCAACCAGATGCTAATATGTAATTCTTAAGGATGGCCTACTCAGCATCAGTTATAGTCACTGCAAAGTAAGGTGAATCACTCTAAGTGCTACGGCGCTAGAGCACTGAGAGAGCTGATACAACAGTTTCAAAGGTCATACAAGGAAGTCTTCGTGTGACCTCTGCATGGTCAGTGCAGGGAAAATAAATTAGAGTAGACTGTGGATTCCCATGTATCCACTTAATCGTAACAGAATTCATCCTGTTAACCTCAACCTACAGAATTACATAATTTATTTTGTATACTGGTAAAACACATGCTCTGTATGGAGTGGAAATTTTATGTTCATTCTCCTAAGACTCTGGAGAGATGTGGTAATTCAACTCTATGGGGATTTTAAAGCTCTTCTTAGTTGTGCTGTTTCTTGGACCGCACTGCGTTGAAAAGATTTTCCAATTTTAATAAACGTTTACTGGCACTGACCAATGCCACATACCACAGCATTTAATCCTCAGCTGGTCTGCAACGCCCGTCTACTGTTCTGTCCTCCTCATCCATCCATATATAAACAGGGCTGGACGAAACAATAAAAATGTCTTTAAATGTAATGATGTTCAACACAACACCACAGAGCCAAATAACTGCGGAGCTGTATTTACTACTTTCAGACAGCAAAACTTGATTATGAGCTGTAAAAGTATTACAGGTCTGTTGCATTGGATTGCAGTAGGCTGTGAATCAAATGAGCTGGTGAGACAGCGTGCCATTCACATGAACTAAAACTACCAATATGAGCCAAACATGAGATAAATTGCTGTTCCCAATATGATTAAGACAACTGCAGACATTCCCTCTGAAGTCTGAATGCCCACGGCTGCAAATCTATGCAGCACAGTAGTTTACAATAATGAGGCTTAACAGCAAGTCTTCATTTGTCTTCATTGTCTTCAACACTTGTCTGCATTAACAGACTTCAAAGGTTGAAAGTAATGTCAAAAAAATCCACAGAGGCATTGCAACAATGAGTGGTTTGATAGCATGACAGCAGAGAGCACGGGTTAAAAAGAAGCTGAAATCACACACACTCACATTGCATCTTCAGGGCATTTAATCATCAAGATAAGAAACCAGTGTTTTGCAAGACTACGTCAGAGTTTAGAACTGACAAATATGTGAGGGTTACAACCCTATTCAATCTAGAGTTACATAAAAAACACAAACCGTATAAATAGGATGATTATAGAGATGAAAGAAACATAGAGATAACATCACAAAAGCAGAAAACTGAAAATGTAGAAAAGAAGGAGGAACTGGAAAACCAGAAAGAAAAACGAAAGCTGTAAGTTATCATAAATCACCAAAGCAAACAGTTAAAAGACGACATACTTTTCAACATATTTTTAAACATTCACTAAATTGTCAAATTAATTAATAAATAACTTTTAAATGCCTTTTTCATAAACACATCACATGCAGATTTTTGATCAACTTTGTAGCTGAAATGGTGCGTTTGCTTTGTTCTGATAACCAACATGTCCTGGGGGTGTCTCCTAAGAGGTACTTTGTTGGGAATAACTGCCTATTGTGGCAAAAATCTCTTTTCCACTCAGTAACAGTGCAAGTTACTAATTTAGTACAACATTGATGCAGTCCACTGCAAAAAAAAAAGCAACGCCCCAAAACTGGCAGTGGTGCCAAAAAGCTGGAATTAACAGAGCAGCACAAAATTGCTAGGCCCAAAGGACGAACCACTGAGATCAGTGACTGTCAGAGGGCCTGCCACAGATGATTTGAGGATTCAATCCTAGATTCCCACTGAAACCTCCACTAACCTGATATATAACAAAATAATGTCTGGTTCTCTGCAGGCAGAATGGTTCTACACTACACTCCCATTGGTGGAAAAGAGAAATGAGAGAAAAGCAACGCCTTCATAGCGGAATAATAATTCTTTGTGGGTTTGTCATCACAAGTGACTAATTTAAAGCCAAGAAGTTTGATTATTAATATGAGTTTTGAAATCAGCGATTACAGCTGTTTATGTTTCCTGGAATCTGGTCAGATGTGGTTGTTATAAAATACTGCTCATGTCCTTTATAAGCTCAGCTCAAGTGCTAGCATCCTGGCTGTCAGTGAATTTCATTCGTAGCATCTTTCTGCACAGACAGAACGTCAGATTTCCATAAAGAGGTGGAAAAGGCATCGATCTGCATCTGTCCCTCTCCATTTGCCTTGTCAGCTGACGTTTTAGATAAACACACTGCATCAGTTTTATGGTCCCCTGAGTTTTATCCTGTGTATAGATGGTGCTATATTATTACCTTCAGAAGTTGCTTTTGAGTTTAGGTCTTGCACAGGGCTCCAAGTGTTAACAAAAGATGTTTGCTGTTCGCTTGGGACTTCAGCAAAGAGCAGCTAGATTACAGAAATAGCAGGCAGTGCTCTCTGAGCTCAGAGTTAACAGAGCATTTGCTCTTGAGTTTTTAAAGCACTATTACCCCCACCAGAGAAGTTATGACAAATTGATTTGCAGCTGTGATTTCACTCCTGTCAAATATGAACCATTTTCAGGAGTAATCACAGGAGACGTAGGACATACAGCTCTATTATTTGCCAGACCATTGTGCTGGTGTCAGTCTAAGAAGATGCTCATTTCAGAGTGAATGGGTTTTTTGTATTGTAGACATTGATGCAGTGAGACAAAGTCCGGCTATCATAAATATATTTTCAATGCTGTGGAATAAACAGCCAATCTGGAGCCACTGCCAGTGCATCTGTGTTGCTGTGTCTATTTCATTGTCAGCAGACAGCACCGTTCTCATTACCATTTTATGAAGCCCAGTTGGCAGAGCGAGTTTGGCAGAGTGCTGCACAACTAAGAACTCTGTTGAAGTGAATTAATTTAAAATGGGATTCAGACGCTGGCACAAGATATATTTAGTATCTTCTCAGGCTTGGGCTGTGGGGACCTAATGTCCAGAGCTCAGACAGTAAAAGGCAAAATCTGTGCAGGGACCTGATAACAGCTCAGGATCAAGAAGTTGGAGTCTGAAGATTATTTCCCTCTTACTTTAACACACTTCTCCTTCCCATTAGATTGATTTTAGATGAACCAAAAGCTCCTAAATTTACACTCAATTCCTCTAGATATTTAAATTCAAAGTGTGATTGTGAAGCCAGTTTTAAAGGCAGCAGCAGAGTATTTCTTCCCCATTAAAACTAAACTACCTGAACAATTTTCCTGCCATGCTGTAGCCTTTAATTATCCTGTTCAGTATAGCTGGGAGTCTTTATTGTCTGTTGTTTACCAGGATGAATTACATCACCGAGACAACTCATGCCAGTGATATTCTTTACAAATCAGCAGCAGCTTTTAGCACACTGAGAGATGTGCTCGGTCATCTGCTGGAAACGATAAGCCGACTAAACAGGGAGGGGAAAGCCAGGGAAAAAAATTACAGCGTGAAAACTCAGCACTTTTAAAAAGCTGTTAGCCTTATCTTCGTGGTAGTGATGGTTGGTGCATTGTTTGAAATTTCTCTGAGTCACTTATCGTGCGGACAGACAGAGGCTGACAGCTGTGTGAAAACATGCGCAATAAGCTTTTCAGGAAGAGATCATTCAGACTGAAGGAACCATTTTCAGATGTGCCCTGATGACCTTTTGTCAAGTGTGCAGATGTAGAGCAGAAATCCCACAGATCTTCACCCTCCTAACCAGTTTCAGTCAAACTGTTCCTCATTATATCTCTGATGGTTAACTGAAAGGCATTAGGAAAGGGAGAGCAGCATGCAGATCCAAGAGGATACAATACAAAGCTCCCCAACTCCCATATCTACCCTCACAACTTTTGACTCATTATGGAGCGCTTGTGGAATTAATTTCACAAAAAAGAGCACTCATGAGGGAGGACTGTAATCATACTTAATTTACCTTAATTTCCCCTTTTTGCTTGAATGTTTTCCATATTAGCTGCATTTGCATCGTGAGTTAGAGTTAAAAAGATGCATTTTTTTCATTACTTATTGCTTTACTACTAATGTCTCTTCTTCTTGTCCATAATAACGTAATTTCACCTTGACATATTCACTAAGGCGTGGGCCAGAGCTTGAAGGCCCAATCCAGGCCCGTTAACCTTGAATATCCCTTTTGTTTTTGATGTGTCAGATTCTCAGACTGAAGGGGGGCTGACCTGCCAGCTATTGATTGCAGGAATGAGAGATGCAATCCAATATTCGATATATCCGCCTACCGTCATATCAGGCTGCCATGTTGACTACTTTGAGAGCAGCATGGGCTTTCATTATTTATGAGATCGTGTACATTCTCTTAATGCATGTTAGGTCCATAATTTGTAGGACAAATACACACTTTTTGTAGTTTTCCCTCTGTACACCAACACAGTGGATTTTAAATCAAACAATCAAGATGTGATTAAAGTGCAGTTTAACAAAAGCATTGTATTAACTGATTAGGAATTACACAGGTTTTTATACAAGGGCATCCATTTTCAGTAGTTCAAAATTAATCAGACAAATTAATACATAATTGCAAATATAAGAATTGTTTTTAATACTAGGATGAAAATCATTTATGCTCAATGACTGCCTGAAGTCTAGAACTGATAGACATCACTAAATGCTGTAATTCCTCCCTTGATGTGCTCTGTCAGGCCTTTAATATAGTTGCCTTCAGTTGCTGCATTTTTCTGGCTGTCTACATTCAGTTTGACTGGCCGGCGACTGACTGAAGAAGAATTTCCCATTTCTTTGCCTTGAGAGACTGTCATCATTTACACTTGGTTGAATCAGAGCAGGGAGTAGAGTCCTGTACACTTCACAAATCATCCTGCTACTTCTTTCAGCAGCCACATCATCATTAAACACAAGTGACCTGCTTCCATGCCTCCACCATGTTTGATGTGGTATGCTTTGGATCATGAGCTGTCTCTCTCCTTCTCCGTACTTTTCTCTTCTCATCATTCTAGTGCAAGTTCATTCTGGTTTAATTTGTTCAAAGATTTTTTTTCACTGTGCAGGCTTTTTTAGATGTTTTCTGGCACAGTCTAATCTGCTCTTCCTGTTCAGTGATTTGCACCTGTATTTCCATTAATGAAAGCATCTCTTAACCAAAGACTTTGACAATGATATGCCAACCTTCCCAGGTAGGCTACTTGACTCACTTATATGTTTTGAACGTTGTTTTTTTTAAAAATCATGGAAATAATTCCCCTCACCGTGGACTTTAGTTCAGGCTTTTTTGTGTTTTTGATGTCTGAGATAGGATTTTTCTTTTTCTGTCTTTTTCTTCAGCCTTGCAGTGACAGCTTTCTGGACCTTATATTTAAATTTACAATGAAACCTAAATTGAACATTTTGAATCGGCTTCATATATTATTTCTGCTACATTTGTCACAGCAAGTGTATGGGCCTTACCTGCCTCTAAAACTGCTTCTCAACCGCAGCCAACTGTCAAATTACTTTTGCGCCTCTGAAAATTGGGGAATGCTGTGAAAAAATAAACTGAGCAATGAAACCAAACAGATTTTCCAATATTTATTGGCAGTAACCTTTGCAAGGGACAATCTTTGCACCAGTATTAACACAGAAAAACCTCCCCAAAACCAATTCTGTCTTGTGCACTGACAGAATTTTTGTCTTTTCAGCTGTAGGGAGTTTTTTTTCTTTTTCATATCAAAAAAGAAAGACAAAAACAACACATCATGACCTCGAAACAGCTTACAGTTAGCTGATAATGGACTTAAAATCAAACTATTAAATCAAACAGAGACAAAACTACAAATTTGTACCTTTGTTAAATAAATTATGCATCTATCTATTTTTATCCTATTCACATAATCTTTAAATCACCTCTGCACATCATCCACCACATAACCTGTGCAGGTGAGAAGAGCAGCGAAATGAGGTGATGACATGCCACCAGCCCTGCTATGTCTCGCTCTCTTGGGAGAGAGAGACTACTAGCACAAGGTTCCTCCAGGTTAGTGAGAGAAGTACTTCTTTTCAGGAAGTGAAGGGATTTTAAGAGATGCTAGTGCTGAAAGGTGAGACATGAAACACTTCCTGAGGACTGTTGCACAGCTTGTTAAACCTGCCACCAAGTCAGAGGTGAAAATGTTAGTGTTCGTCACTTAATAGCTGTTAGCAAGTGATTTCACCTGATGGGCAATTGTTGGAAAGAAAAGGAGTGAAAAGGCACAAACTCACATCCACATATACAGAAACACACATGCACAGTATTATAGCACTCAAAATAATCTGGCAATCGAAATGGAAAACTTCCAAAGATATGGGGAGCAGATTCCCCCATCACCATTAAATTGACATTTCTATGATGACATGCTGGGGATTAGCTGTCAGATTCCTGTTTGAATTTAATGGCATCTTTGATTGTTTTCTGATTAAAATGGTGCTTAGCCTCACATTGAGAGCACCCCAGAGTTTTACATTACAGCTCTCTCCTAATTGACAATGTCCTCATGTCAGCATGAGCTTAATGCTCATACTGTGCAGCAGCAGCAGCTGGTGTAATATGAAACATGGGGTTGCAGGAGTGCAAGAACACGTGTCTGTGGGTGGCGGTAGTAGGAGTGCTGAATGTAGTATAAGTGCAGAAATGATGGAGAAGTGTAGCAACCGTTGAGGTGGACATCTTAAGAAGAGACGCTTGAGAAAAACTGGACATAATAAAAAAAGTATGCACTGTTTGCAAGCGAGCGGCAGGAAAGAAATCAATGGTTGAAAAAATTTAATTGTGTGATTAAAAAGATATTGTTTGACTGAACAGCAAGAGAAATAGCCAGCGTGGTACATCTTTTATTCACACAAGCGTCTGTCAGTGTTGGACTGTCATGACTTGAAGGCAGGCGTGACCTGGGGTTAGTCTCGATGGGAGCAAGGGGCTGAGATTGAAGCAGTGGCCAAGGCCATGAAACGCTTCAGGAAAGAAAGACACTGAAGCAGAACTGGTCTCTTCAGAAACAGGGAGAGACAGAGAAAAGTAGTGAGTGGAAAGAGAGGATAAGAAAGATAAAATATTAATGCAAAGCCCACCTCTCTTCACTGTGATACTGTGCTTCATTTTCAAAAAGAGCGTCTCTCTCTCTCTCTCCCTCTCCCATGTTGCTTAAATAAAGTTTTCCATTACAAGAATGGGCACTTTTAGTTTTCCAGGTATCTATAATTTAGCAGTTTTGCCCTGGGGAGTTGGTTAAGCTACTTTAAAAGATTTGTGTGCCCCCTCTGGTCTCGTCTCTGGCACAACAAAGACTGGACCTGCCGAGTGCTGTTTACTTTGATTTTGGATCAAGTGTTCTCCCGACTGCTCTGTGGTGGTGTGTTTAAGTACAACAATTTGACCTTTGGGTGTTGCAGTCAAGTTTTGAATTGAGGAGGATTTAATTAATCTTTTGATTCAAACAAAAAATAAATACACAACTGACCAAAATCGCTCCAATATTGATATAAAGTATATGTTTAACTGGATGAGATTGCTCTTGTTCTACATTAAATCAAATTCACATTTTACATGATGTTGATGGTCTCTTTTAGCTAACATTCTGAGGTTAAATGCTCTCAGCTTTGGAAAGCATTAACACAGCTTGTTTATGTAGAATGAGGTTGTCTGGGCTCATTTCAACTGAATGACTGATCATATCCACATTTTCTTCTCTGCCATGTTCCTTCCTATTTTCCATTCACAATGAACACAAATTTAAGAAAAAAAGAAAAGCTTTGCTTCACAGTTGTCAGCAAACACTAGTGCTAGTTACCGATCTTGGTTATTAAGGGGCAGTTAACTGTTGGCTTCTAATTTTGGCCTCAGGCAAAAATTACTGTCCGGAAAAAAATTTAACGGTGGACTACTTTGAAGTGGTTTATCTGAAATCCCCATGTTAGTGTTGCTCCTACAAGATCATATGTTGCCATGAGGCTATCTATGCAACTGACAAATAATGTTGTAATGTCACAACTTTGTAAAGGTGGAAAAAAAAGGTTGCTGAGGTGTTGCCAAAGAGTCTTTGACAACCAGGAAACATAAACAGGCATGAATCTGATTGAAGAACTGACATCACGTCTGATTCTTTTCTCCATTTTTTTTTATGTATCTCTGAATGCTGAACAAGATGAGACAATAACCACGTGTCGCACTAAGTGTCCGTGTCTCCAATAAGGCATAACGTTAAGCATCATAATTTAGAAAGGTAAATTATACAAACTCACCTCTTTTAATAATTTCACAAAGGAGGAACTTGGCTGTAGAAACCAAAACCTTTATTTGCGCCATGCTGTAAACATGCCGTGTAATTTGTAATTTTAATATGAACCTCTGTTGGGAAGGAACTGCAGCGAACTGCTTTTTCATGTTCAGCCCTGGTGGTTGGTACTCTAACTGGATCAGTTATGCTTTCTGAGACAACCTACCCTAACCCTAAGCACCAATCACAACACAGCACGAGTCCTGCTGTCTCCATCTGTTTGATCCTGTTTAAAAAATATGCAGGGTAACAACTGAGGAAAAAATATAGTGCAGAAGACATGGTTAAAAAATGCAATACAACATGTATTCTGTACACAGTCACCCTCACAGAGAGTAGTTGGCCAACTATCTACATAAAACTAGACACATAAGAACATTACATTTTTGCATTCAAAATATAATAAACATATTAGAGGTCATTTAGCAATGATGTGTAAGCAGTAACCAATCTAATATGATTTGCCAAACAGGCTTTAACCTGAGTTAATGTTCTCATTTTGTGTAAGGTTATGGACTGTGAGTAATCAGCATGCACAGAAAGCAAGATCCAGATGCCCTGCCCTTGAGTAAGGACACAGGCACCTCAGTAGATCCTTTAAAGACCTGATGAAAGACCTTGACCTTGGCATGTATTATTCATGTGCATTTAGTATGAGATATCAAAGGGCATTTCAGAAACTTAATACCATCTTAAAAAATAAAAAATAACAGCAAATTAGGTCAGAAAACACATCACTCAATGCAGCAGACATTTTGACGATACCTCTGTGGCATTTCTTTAACTGGGTATCAGTGAATGATGTTAATGTTGAGGCAGCTTGTGTAGACTTGACCAGATCAACGAATCTCAGCAGATACCTTTGCAACACAGGGATTATCTGGATTCCAGCATCACGGCATCTGTGTATGTGAGTCGTGAGTGTATTTTTTAATCTGTGCCCTCATTTGTCTGTAAACTATACAACATAAATCTGGCTGAGAAAATCTCATTCCTCCTCACAGGACTCTGCTCAGTATACTATGCCAAAGAGAATTTTATGAATAACAAAATATATAAAGGCAATACAGAGTAAACCACAGTGTGTGCTAGTACATATGGCTCCCTTGAGATGGATGGGGCATTTAAAAAACAGAGATCAACTTTATGATTTCGGTTTGGCAGAAATATGACTCCAGAATACTTATATGCCAAGAAGAACACAAAGGAATAGGGGTGACCATCTGTAACATGATCTCAAAGCAGAAATGAGCAAAAACACATTATATGAACAAGGCCAGAAAAATAAATCCCTGCAGGGAGCTTTGAAAGGCTGTAATATCGATTAGACTCTACAGTACAAATGTTTTGTACATAGTTAATGAACTGAGGTGGATCATTAAGTATAATCAACTG
>VUQG01011449.1:65512-83246 GCA_015106755.1 Etia nguti | reverse complement strand
TATATATATAGCATATATATATATATATATATATATATATATATATATATCATATATATATATATATATATATATAGCATATATATATAGCATATATATATATATAGCATATATAGCATATATATATGCTATATATGCTATATATATATATAGCTATAGATATAGCATATTTTCTATTGCAATGTCTGGTGTTGCACTGTTTTTTTTGCAATTTTTGCACACTTGCACTTTATGGACTCCTGTGTTGATTTCCTGTTCTAATTAGCACCATGGTCTTGGAGGAACGCTGTCTCGCTTCACTGTGTGCTGTACCACTGCACATGGTTGACATGACAATAAAGCCACTTGACTTGAAAATTTTTGATTTAAAAAAAAAAAATGTTCACGGTTACAGTTGAATATGCCTAACATGGTTAGGAACATATCCTGGACATGTTACTCTGAAGATTTCTGGCCCTGGATATTGAACTGCTAGCTTTCAGGTTTTGTTCATAATATATTATATATTCCATATTACTCTACAAGCAGACAGAATTCTTCTCTGTTATTGTTTTTGCTTTTTACATTTAACCATCAGCTGATGCAGATGTAGTACATGATATCACTGATACTGCTGTAGAACCTATAACTGATTTTAATGATGTCTTACAAGACAGAACATAACAAACTTCAATCATATGTCATTTGTCAACAGATAAACGATACTAAAGTAAATGCAGGCAAATGCTGGAAAAGCATACAGTACCATTGTTCATTAGCACATACACATTTACTCATATCAACAGATTTTCATTAACAGCTCACTGTTTTATTCAACTTAAAATGAAGTTAACAATCATGTATATATACAATCATTATATAATCAGTTCCAAACACATCATAAAGACAATGGTTTCACCTAATTATTTTGTTTTAATAAAAATAGTGTCTTTTTTTTCATGTATAGACTTGCAAAACCTTGCAAAAACTGAAACGCTGAATTTAAAAACAATACCGAGAAGCTCAAATTAAAATGTAAAAGGAAATATTAAAATTTTAGAATTTACAAATACAGATATTGCATTTACACTTTTATAAATCTGCATATATTCACGTGTTATGGCAGACCATTAACAGAGGGAGAGTGGGTCTGTGGTGACTCAGCAGTAGTTGTTTTTAAAAAACAACTCAAAACTCACCTTTTTAAAACTGCTTTTGGTTAATTTTTGCCTAAATCTGACTTATGCATAAAAAATTGAAACAGTGGGCCCCATTCACAAATGTGTGCATTAATTACCTTACCATGTACACAAAAAGGTTGTTCCTCCTTCCTAATTTTTTTTTGCGTATTTTTCAAATGTTTCAGATGATCAACTGTTGTACAACAGTTATATAAACAAATACATTTTAATATTAGGAAAAGATAACCTGAGCAAATATAAAATCAAGTTTTTAAATTATAATTTTATTTAAATCTATTTATGTCAAGAACTACTTGCCCACTAAACCTAATAACTGGTCGTATCACCCTCAGCAGCAAGAACTGCAATCAAGCATTTGCGATAACTGGCAGAGGGTCTTTCATATCACTGAGGAATTCTGGCCCACTCCTCTTTGCAGAATTGTCATAATTTAACAACACTGGAGAGTTTTCAAGCATGAACAACCTGTTCACATCATGCCAAAGCATCTCTTTCGGACTCTGAACAGGACACTCCGAAACAAAACTTTTTTTTTGAGTCATTCAGAGGTGGACGTGCTGCTGTGTTTTGGATCATTGTCCTGCTGTATAACCCAAGTGTGCTTGAGCTCAGAGCACAGACTGAAGGTCAGACATCCTCCTTAATTTTCTGGTGGAGAACAGAATTCATGGTCGATCAGTTACTGCAAATCATCCAAGTCCTGAAGCAGCAAAGCAACCTCAAGCCATCGCACCAGCACCACGTTTGACTATCGATATGATGTTTGTGTTAGTTTTACACAAAATTTAATGGGAAGCAAACCTTCCAAAAAAATTCAGCTTTTGCTTCATCAATTCACAGAATATGTTCTCAAATGTCTTTTGGCAAATGTGAGACAAGCCTTTGTGTTCTTTTTGGTCAGCAGTGGTTTTTGCCTTGGACTCTCCCATAGATGCCGCTGTGTTTTTTTTTTTTTATTGCTGAATCCTGAACTCTGACCTTAACTGAGGTGAGGCCTGCAGTTTTTTAGATGTTGCTCTGGGGTTTTTTGTGTGAAATCCTGGATGATTCGTCAATGCAGCCTTTAGGTTATTCTGGTAGGCTGGTCGCTCATGGGAAGGTTCAACACTGTTCCAAGTTTTCTCCATTTTCAGTGAAAAACTTTCACTGTGGTTTGCTGGAGTCCAAAAGCCCCAAAAATGACTAGAAATGAAAACCTTTTCTAGACTGATAGATGTAGCTCACTTTGTTTCCCATCTGTTCTTGAGTTTATTTAGATCGAGGCATGATGTGCTGCTTTTTGAGATCTTTTAGCCTGCTTCACTTTTTCAGATAGGTTATATTGAAGTGATTTCTTGATTCAACAGGTCTGGGCAGTAATCAGTTCTGAGTGTGGTTGGTGAAATTGCCAGGAAATTGAACTCAGCTTTCCAAAAACAATCCAGTTAATCTCAGTTATCATGAATCATGAATTCATGAATGGTACTTTTCAGGTTAGGCCAGGTAGGTTTGGATAACTTTGTTCCCTTAATAAATTAAATCATCGTTTGATTTTCTTTTTCTAATTTTAAAATCTGCTCCATAATATGAAGTAGCTTGAGAAAGAAAAATATACCAAAAAATAAATAAATAAATTAAAACAGAAGTTGGGAAGGTGGGAATACTTTTTCATAGCACTGTATACTTGTAATAAAAATACTCCTTTAAATATCATCTTACTGGAATATTAATGCTGATGCAATCATGTGTAAGGAGCTTGTTGACATTGTTCCACCCAAAGAGGTTTTTTTCTTGCTACTAGCAAGAAAGCAGAGCTTTACATTAAGACACTTGTGTACACTTTCATCTGCTGAAGGAGGAAACTTTGAGCTCAGCTTAAAGCTGAGTTTAAGATGTGCGTGTATGAGCAGGACTGCTTTAACATTCCAAACAGTTTTGAAGCCAGTCACCTGAGTTCAATGTTTTAGATAACAAATAACCAAGCCAAGAAGAGCATCTTTAAATGCACAACATGTCAAAGCAGAAGGGCTACTTCAGCAGAACACCACACCGGGTCCCACTCCTCTTAGCTAAGAGCAGTAAACTGAGACCATTATTCACACAGACTCACCAAGAGTGGAAAAATGTTGCCTGGTCTGATGAATCCAACTTTCACCTGCAACATTTACACAAACATTGTTTAAATGCCAGAGCCGGAGTATGGTTGCTGACCATGTCACCCCTTTATCACCACAGTGTACCCACCTAATGATGGCGACCTCAGCAGGATAACACAAGCCAAGCCAACTTTATGGTTTAAAAACAGCAAGTGCTGAGCAATGTGCTTAAAAATAAGGTCATGATTAAAATAATAATATATAATTAAAAATATATATATTTAAAAAACAGAAAAGTACATAAAAAAAGCACAATTAGAATAAAATAATTAAAATGAAAACCTTCCATGTCACAAACTTAAATCATGTCAAACTGGTTGAACTGAACAGTGAGTACTGTACTCCACAATCACCAGATCTCAGTCCAATAGAGCACCTTTGTGATGTGCTGGAACTCTTTTACCTCAGAGATGTGGAGCCGACAAATCTGCAGTAACTGTGAGAGCAACGTTTCCAACACCTTGCTGACTTTATGTCATGAAGAATTACAGAAGCTCTGAAGACCGAAGGGGTCCAACTGGAACTAGAAAGGTGTTACTAATTGTCTACCAAACTGTTATTTTAAACGTCACTGCTGCTCCAGAAAATGTCAAACTGTTAAAATAGGCGAGAGCAGTTATGTTGGTGTTCAAATGACAGAGCCTCTCCCTCAATATTTGTAAGTTCAAAGATTTAAAACCACCAAACATAACGACTTCAGTAGTGTTTCCCATCTTCCTTACCTTTGAGTGGTAGCAGAAAACTGCTCTTTTATCGAGGGGCTATTTTTATTTTACTGCATCCGTTTTTCAACAGGAAAAAGAATGAAGTCGCAGCTGGAGGTGCAGTGCTGTTTACAGTGACATCTACTGGCTGAACATACGTACTACCACTAAATAGTGTTCAGCTGAGGTGACTGTACTATGAAAATAGGTTTTACCAAGAATCACACCAACCAAAAAAATGTAATTTCACAACAAATAAAATTTATTCAATTATATATTACAAATATCTACAAGTCATGTAACAAGTAAATATTAAAATAGACTTTTTTAGAACTATCGTTCAAAAGGCATTATGCTGAAAAAATAGGATTTGTTGTGATCTCACATTGAAACTGTAAAAGTATGTTGTTTTTTTTGTTTTTTGTTTCCTTGGAAGCCACAACAGACTTTAATGTGCACAAGACACAATGAACAACATGAGGAGTGAGGCCACAATAAGGACATAACACAATGGCGCAAAAAAGGGGGAAAAAAACCCAAAAAAAGTCTGAACACTTCAGTAAACCTCACAATTAAGTCCACAGTACAGCTCTTTAGGAAAAAAGTACAAACAACGCAACGCATGCACAGCATTTAATTGCCAAAGTCAAAGAACACCAGCTGTGGCGTGGATGTCCAGATGAGGAAGGAAGAAACGGCAAGAACAAAACAGAAAAAAAAAAAAGTAAAAGAAGAAGCAACCGAAGCCAACACATGCTTAAGATTTTAAGCCAACGACAACAAGAACATCACAAACAAAGAGGACACTTGATATTAAAAAAAAAAAAAGAAAAAAAGAAAAAAAGAACTTTGGTCCATTAAAACATCAGACAGAACAAGTTTACAATCAAAATATCTATCATTTTTTGTTTGTTTTTTTTACAAGTTTAAAACAATAATTACATGGCTATTTACAAATGCACAATTTATGTATAAAATAAGTTAAAAAAAAAAAATTAAGAGCACAGTCTGTACACAATGTATGAACACTCAGTTTGAAAACAATTGAAATCTTTCACTTGTGTGACCCTGCTTGATGAGGTGTGTCAGCCACGCGGCTCCTCCTCTCGCTGCACCACCCGGCCCAGCTTCTCGTCTCGGCTCCCCGGGCTACGTCTGTGGCCTGGACGGTCTTCCTTCCCCGTCCTCGTTGGCGGGGAGCCTGTTTTGGACTCTAAGAGCTCTGGAATTAAAATGGTCTCTTTTTTTAAGTGCTCTTTTTTATCACTGCCTCATTATAAGTGCTTCACATTTTTTCCTTTCCTGTTCCCCGATTGTGCGGGCTGCCCGCTCGTGTCAGCAATTTAGCCGCTGCTGTGGCAAAGCGCGTCTGTCCTACAGCTCATATCGGGGTCAGGTCAAAGTCGTCGTTGACCTCCACGAGCGGGATGTAGAACTCGGGGATCTCAAAGATGCTGGTGGACTTGTAGGTGGCTGGGTCCAGCTCCTGCAGCTTGAGCTGCCACTCCAAGCGCTGCACTGCGTTCAGAGCTGCCGCTTCGTGCTGCTGCCTCATCAGAAGACACGTCTGTGGAGGGAAGAAAGAGAGGTCGTGACTTCATCCAACAGCTGTTCTCATTTACACCAAGAGTGTCCGTCTCCACGAAGGAACTGGTTGAGGAGAGGGTAGGAAGAAAAAACAAAAGCAACCAAGAAGGAAAACATTTTTCTCCACCCTAAGGCTTAACCCAAAAACGCTCTCCTCCACGCTTAATTCAAAACAAAAAACTGGACTGTACCATTGATCTACACCAGAGAAACTTTCCCTGGGTGCTTTATCAGGTACACCTGTTTAACTTCTTGTTAACCAATCACATGGCAGAAACTCAGTGCACTTAGATATGCAGACATGGTCAGATGCTGGAGTTCAAACTGGGCATCAGAATGGAGAAGAAATGAGATTTAAGTGATTGTGGCACGAGTATTTCAAAAACTGCCCATCTGCAGAGATTTTACCACACAAACACCTTGAGGGTTTAGAGAGAATGATCCAAAGAAGAGGAAATATCCAGTGAGCAGCAGTTCACTCATTGAAAATGCCTTTCTGATGTCAGAAGAGAATGGCCAGACCGCGTCGAGCCAATAGGAAAGCAACAGTAACTCAAATGACCACACGTTACAATCAAGGTATGCAGAAGAGCATCTCTAAATGCACATTATGCCAAAAAACCTTGCAAAAGAGCACACCAGGTACTACTCCTGTCAGCTAAGAATGGGAAACTGAAGCTACAGTTCACACAAACTCACCAAAACTTAGATTAGAGATAAATATTAGGAAAAAAATGTCACCTGATCTGTTGAGTCTGAATTTTTCCTGAGATTTTCACATGATAGGGTCAGAAATGATCCATCCTACCTTCTACCAAGAGTTAGACTGGTGGACGAGTGATGGTGCGGGCGTTTGTTTGTTTTTTTGCACACTTTGGATCCATCAGTGCCAACTCGCCAGATCTCAATCCAGTAGAGCTCCTTTGGGATATGGTGGACTGGGAGCATTATGGATATTCAGCAACTGTGTCATGCTATCATGTCAATGTGGATTAAAATCTCAGCAATGTTTCCAGCACCTTGTTAAATCTGTGCCATGAAAAATTAAAGCAGTTCTGGGGCTCCAATGCAGTGCTGTTTTGGTGTACCTAATAAAATGGTCAGGAAGTGTTGTTGGTGGTTCCTTTTAGCACATTTATGTTCCATCTCTTTCAGAGAATAAAGCCATATGCAATTAATTAACTCAGAAACATCCCCCTTGCTTTAAACTTGGAAGTCCGCTGCTCTCTGGCTACCCCGACCCTTCTCTTCTCTCAGTTTCCTGGCTGCCTCTTGGCTTCCTGAGCACAGACGCCAAGACATCACAAGATAAATCTCAGAAGCATGAAAAGAGAGATCTGTATCTCAGATGTAAAAAGCAAAAACTAGCAGGACACAATCACTGAAAGACTAGAAGCATTCACATATGAGACTTTAACACCATCTAAAACAATAAACAACTCTTTCTACATGTTTTGGAAAAGAGAATAAAAATCTCCTGCAATGACATTTCTGACCATCTCCTCATAATTTCAGATTCACTGCTCACCTTTAGTTTATCAAACTTGTCGTCGACATCTTGTAACCACGACATGAACTGCCTGGCGTTGAATCGGTCCCTTACTGATGTTTTGCCATCATCGCTCTATGAGACAAACAAATGATAAACTCAGAAATTCTCCACAAAATACACTAAAAACACTGGACTGTAAAACATAAACTCATGGATGTCGTTGTGTTAATTACCTGGACGTCCTGCGGCATGTTGTACACTTCAGCGTCCAATAAAACGGTGCAGGCACTGAAAGGCAGAGTCTGATTGGCTAGTGTTCTTGCTGCCCGGTAATGGACTCGTAAGACCTCCTGCTCATTTGAAACAATCAGCTTTTCCTTAAAGAAGGAAAAAAGTAATCCAGTCATTGTCATAAATCCAACGTTTGTGTGTGTTAGCGTGAAACTCAAATCTTTTTAAGAAAACACATGTAACACAGCACCAAACACAGTCATGGTTAATATACCTGCAGGCATAACACATACGATATTTAACAATGCGAAGCTCCAACAGCAGAACTACGTACCCTTTCAATGCTGTGTTGCAGTCTTAGTTTCATGCGAACCACCTCCTGCTGTTTGAACATCTCTTTGAGCTGCTCAGGTAACGACGGAGGAGGAGTTATCTGTCCAAACGAACCATTTAAAAAGTAGAAAGATTTTTACAAACATGGTGAGGACTGCAGTTTGACATCTGAGAGATGAGAAAATATTATCAGGTGAAGTTTAGCACTGCAAAATGATTGGTGTGTAGCAGTGATACCGTGCGTCTATGCAGAAAACTGAGCATAAGCAGCACGTAGACCTCTAATATGCTCTAAAATACACTTTGGGTTGCAGCAGCTGTCCTGGTAAACATGGGAGATGAAATGCTTAAGGCTCTGAGCTTTAATTAAATGAGCAGTTAACACCAAGACATCAGTGGCGTGCTCACAGTTTGGGTGAAAACATAAATGATTGTGTTGTGGACGGATGGATGGCTCGCCGTGGCATTAGCTCATCTGACTACAAGACTGCTTTTTGTCACCGTTCTGTTTCACTGATAAGCTTTAATTTTCTTTTCAATATTTTTCCAACAAAGTCTCATCTCTTCAAACTGTATAACCTCCCTCTGTATAATCTATGACTCTGATCTTCTGTATGGATATATAATTAAAACGGTGGTAAAATCAGACCCCACTGTCTTCAACCCAGCTGCAGTGGTGCAACGTGCCGGATTAGCACGACCGGCAAAAACAGGGATAGAGGATGTGACAGAAATTTAATGTTAACTTTGACGTACAGTGAAAGGGAGAGCAAATGATTTTTCTTGCCAAAAATATATAAATTAGAGCCGCCTGATTAGTGTAAATTTATATTCAACTCCAGTTATTGATCATCTTATGAAGCCAAGATAATGAGATCAAACAATCATTGTGCTCTGTTCTTTGCAGTAAAGGTCAACTGGTCACTAGGTTCATTTTGAATCATAAATGAGTATGCACATCATCCCTGCTGCAGTTTGTCTAAAAAATAAAATAAAATCAATAATAACAATGACGACTCACAGTTGGTATACAGAGTTTGCTGAGTGGGTTCCCGTCTAGGAGGTATGAGCCATTAAAGGTCACGTATTCGTCATAATACTGCGGCGGCTGTGGGGCGACGCTGCACAACACTTTGCGCTTCTCCTCGATCTTCTTGCGGATGTGCAGGAACTCATAGTATGGGTTAGCCCTCTCCGTCTGGTAGGGTTCGATCTCCTCCAGCTTTACAGAGTCCACAATAGCTGCTAGCGACTGCTGCTCCCTCTCTTGTTGAGTGGTGGAGCACGGCTGGGAGAGCGACACCTTCGGCATCTTCCTCTTGCGTGGATGGGGCACGTGGATGTCCACTTCCTCATCTGCTGCGCGAACCTTGAGCTTCGCCCCTGAAGAGTCGGACTCCCGGTCTCCGGATTGCGGAGAGGAACTCCCTGAGGCGCTGCTGCTGTCTGTTAGATCTGCCGATTGGACGGCACTTTGGCTCTGCTCTTCTAGAGCTGAGGATGACTCTGGTTTCTCCTCGGCAGGTATGACCTCCATGGGCTCTGAGGAGGCCTCTGCTTTGGATTCAGATGAGCCGTCTGTACTCAGGCTACCTTCAACGGATGGACTCTCAGTCGTAGCAGAGACAGCAGCACCACCACCACTGTTGTGCGAGCTTTGTGGTACGTCTGCTGTCCCTTCAGTCTTGTTTTCAGGGCTCGAACAGGACAAGCTTTCCTTCTCCATCAGAGCATCAAGACATGGCCCTGAGATGTCGCTGGAAGGCCGTGATTTCTTGCAGTCTTGGCTACTTGCTTCCGCATCCTCTTGAGAAGCCCTGGACTCATCGGATCTGCTGAAACCCGGTGAGGATTCCCTGGCAGCAGAGGTGGGAATGTGCGAGCTGGTGGACGGTACGGGACTCCTGACCGCTTCTGTTGTCAAGTTTTCTGCATCCGTTTCCATATTTTCTGGTTCTGTTCCGTGAGCGGTCTCCACGAGTTTGTCTTTTTGGTCAGAAACCTGCGTGGTAACCGACTCGGCCTGCTGCTGATTCTCAATACCAGAAGACGGGAGTGGTTCTCTGTGCTGGAAGATCTTTGTGTTTGTGAGTGCTGACAGCTCAGCAGCTTGAGACGCTGTAGGTACTGATGGCTGATCAGATTCTCTAGTAACACATTCTGCCTCTGAAGTCTCCATCTGACACTGGACGTCTTGGACAGCAGGAGGCTCAGATAGAGGAAGAGGTTTCTGCTCTGCCGACCCACTTTGAGAACTACTGCACTGTGAGCTGCTGGACTGTGGAAGCGTCACGCTTTTACTGGGAAGATCTTTGTTTAACTGTTGTGTTGTCGAGCATCCAGCAGTGCTTCCTTCCCTCTCTGTGACCGAATCGGTAACTGAATTTGAATTTTGTTGTGTACTCAGGGTCTCCTCAGTTTCTGAGCCCTCCTTCATTCTCGGCTCCTCTCCTGGGATAGCAGTCAGGTTGGATTTTGGCAGATTTTCAACAGCTTTGCCTTCAGTTGATGAGTTGGCATCCTCATCCAGAATAGCCCTGAGGTAAGGAGATTCATGCCTGCCGGATATCACTCGATTACCTTGCGAAACATCTGGAAGACTGTTGCAATCTTTATCGTGAACGGACGGCGACCTGGTAGCTTGAATGACGAGGGAAGACTGGAGAAATGCAGGCTGGGAGTCTGAGGCTTCCATGTTTACGTCAGAATCGTATTCAGCATTTCTGGGAGTTAATGTTGTCGCCTGGCACGAATCCTCCGAGCTGGCAACAGAGACTAAAGAAACAGACCTGGAAATGATACCACAGCGGTCGTTCTCAGGCCGGGGTGATCTCGTCAGACAGTTTTCCACGGCTGATATGACCTTTGCGCTGATAGAGGGCAGACTCTTTCCATCAAGTGACACCGTTCTGGGGCTAGTGCCATCCTTCAGGGATTTATCTCTGCTGTGGACATCAGATGTTTCAGAGCTTTTTGAGCGTGTTAGCTCCTTACTCAAGCATGGTTCTGTTTTTGTTCTGTCTTTAGGCTTGGACTTCCCTGAATCTGCCACAGGCCGTTGTTTAAGCCTTTCCCGCTCTTTCTGTTTGAGTTTTTCTAGGTGTTTCCGATGCCACTGCTCAATCTCTTGGTCCTTCATGCTGAGCATCCGCTCAAAGCTGGTCTGCATCAGGTCATCATTCACAAGTCTCTTTTCTTTTGGTTTGGCGTCTCGTGTTGCCGGCGGGGCTTTCAATTTGGCCTTGTCTGCCTCCGTCTCACTGGATTTGGCCTTGCTGATTTTGGCCTGCTGGGAGCGGTCTTTGTGTCGCTCTTTATCCTTGTCCTTGTGTCTATCCGAGTCTTTGTCACGGTCTCGCCTATCGCGATCCTTCTCCGGCGTTCTCACTACTTCCTCCTTTGATTTTGTAGATAAGGACTTGCCACTCTCAGAGAGAAAGCTTTTCTTCTCCTCTAAAAGTAATTTCAGATTGGAGGTCGAGGAGAGCGTTCCATCTTTTATTTTATCTCTTCTTTTCCTGTCACAGTCCTTTTCTTTGGCGCGATCAGATTTACTGTGATCCGTGGTCTTCTCCAGAGGTTTTCCTTTCCTATCAGAGCTTGTGCGATCCTTTTCTCTGTGATCCCCGGCATTATAGTCTTTGTCCTGCCTCTCCTTATCAGACCGCTTGTCAAACTTATCTTTACTTTTCCTGCTGTCTTCATGCTTTTTTGTTGTGGTTAAAGACTTCAGCTTCTCGTTTTCTTTGTAGCTTTTCTCTCCAGGCGAAATGGAAGAGATGGATCCTGCTCGCTCCTTTTCCTTCCAACGATCCACTGAGTTCTGTGGTTCCGTTTTGTCAGAGTGCTCCGTTTTGACCTTTTTTTCCTTGTCAAGATGCCTTTTCTCCATTTTGTCTGAATCCTTTTCCTTTCCTGGGAGCCTCTTGTCAGTTTTCTCGCGTGAGCCTTTTTCTGCAGGCTCCAGCTGTTCTTGATCAGCTGTGATCCCACTTATGGGTTTCTCCTCGGTCTCTTCTTTCATGCTGTTGCTCTGCAGCGACTCCTCAGGAATCCGCCCTGAGCCGTGGCAGTCCACCTTTTCGTCATGCTCGCTCAGCTTTGAATCCTTTACCTTCTCTTCTCTTCCTACCACCTCCTTCCGCTCTTTTTTCACGCTCTTGTCTTTTTCTCGCTCCTCTCTTGGCCTCTTTTCCTTGCTGCCGGAGTGTTTCTCCTTTGGGTTTCGCTCATCTTTCACAGGAGAGGAATCAGCAGTCTTCTGAAGCGAGCTGTTGTCTTCACTTTCCTTTTTTACTGGCAGAGGTTCATCTGTCTCATCACTTTTGAAAAAATTTTCTTTCCAGAACTCTCTGTCAAATTCCAAATTCCTGTGGCTGTCTTTCCTGGCCTCCTTTTGCCTTTGGCGGCTCCGCTCTGCCTCATATTCCCTGCGGTGTTTGTCTTTCTCTTTGTGTTTAAGTTTATGCTTCTTCACGACTTTTCCATCTAAATCAGTCTTCCGTAAGGCACCCTCACTGTCTATGCTGTTTCCTATGCTGCCGTCTTTGTAGGGGCTCGAGTGGCCGTCGTCGCCTTCCACACTGGAGTCTTTCTGTTGATGTTTGCTCTTTTCCTTGTGCTTACACCCCTTCGTGCTGGAGCCTTCAGTGCAGTAGTCTGCGTCTGTGTAGTGGTTGTATTTGACACCGTCCACCGGACACGAGCTGTCAGTGATGGAAACGCACATCTTCGCATTTTCCTGTTTGAGTGGTGTCTGTTTATCTGTCAGGCTGTGGTTCAGTTTAGGAGATTTGATGGCTGACAAGTGAAAGAGGTGGACGGATGAGTCATCTTTGGGACTGAAGGACATCTTGAAAGAGTCTTCCTCCCGGCCCTTCTCTGTGCTTTCAGACACTGTTGCCAGAGAGAGGACTAGCGTTTTACTGTTTTCTTTCCCATCTTCTTGGTTTTCCTTGTTTTTATTCTGGCTCTTGCTCTTCCTCTTAACTTTACCTTTGTCCTTTTGCTCAGCATTGTCCTTTTTCGACCTCGTGTCCAGCTTGACGCTCTCCGAGCTGTGAGAGCAGGTGGGGGAGCTTCTCTTCTCTGAGAGGCTCTCCGTTTCGTCGCTGGATGTATCCGAGCTGCAGTGGACACGAGATGTCTTCTGCTTTTTGGACTTTGATGAGGTATCCCCCTTGTTGCTTTGCTTTACTGCAACGTGATTCCTGTCTTTGTCCTCCTTCTCCGGCTGTCGTAGCTCCCTCCTGAGGATGTGTCTGTCATTTAGGGCTTTACTGAGATCATCCTCCTCTTCCTCGTCCTTAAATTCGTACTCATCCATCCCCGGCATGGAAGACGATGCTTTCGTGGCAGAGTCCTTTTCAGTATCAGAGTCTTCCATGTTGTCATCCACACTGGATGGATTGACAGATGGTGGGTCTTCAGATTCTGTGGAGTACAGTAGATCACTTAAGCTTCATTTACAGTGGACACATTACTGGATGTCGATGATAGGGGAGTAAAAAAAAACCCAAAACAAAACATAAATATTATACAGGAAGGACAATCACCTGAAGAGCTGTCATCGTGGTCCGACACTGTCCCTTCTCCCTTTAATAGCTGTTCCAGCTCCTGAGAGTCTGCCACATCCACCGGGCGCTCGCCGCGCTTGTTGGCTTGGAAAGCATTACCGCCGTGACGAAGCAGAAGTTTCACAATCTACAGAAAACACAACAATTACACTGAGAAATCCTAGACAGACAGACATGTCTTGGATTTTTTAAAAGGTAAAATCTAACATTTTACCAGGGCATTTAAAATTGTAACAAAACGCACTTATAAGCAATCTGATGCATTCTGATGATTTTTAAACTCAAACAACTTAAAAACAAATTTACTGGCTGATGACTTAAGAGTGGCCTTCTTCTTCTTCTTATCATAAAATACTACATTCTGCAAGTTGGTGCAACAGAAATAAATATTTGACTTAACATTTAAACACGGCCAAAAAAACCAAAAACAAAACCAAAACAAAAAAACATGTATGCAATGTCCACTGTGCCAGACATCTAAATGTAACAACACTCTGAGTCTTCCTGCATTAAGGACTGACTTGTGCAACCTTTATATTAGAGTTGGGATCCAAAAAGAATCGGCTCATAAATATATACAAGCACACTAGATTAAAATTTGGCTGATCTCCCTTTTAAAGTCATCTTCTTGGGTCCGTTTCAGTGCTGCTGCTATTTTTAGCTGGCTCATTTTTAGGTTTGATTCTGATCGCTTGCATGTGTGGTCTACGATTTCATCACAGCCCTCAAACTTGCAGCAGCCAACTTCTATCTGTCAGACTGACTCTGCTTTCATGGTGGGGGGTGGGTGGGTGTCTGGGTGTCCAGCTATGACAAAAGTTTTTTGCAGGTTTCAGTTACAGAGTCCACAGTTTCCTGAGCGAACAGGAGTGCGAACAGGAGCATGCTTGTCAACATTCGCAAGGTTGTGATTCACTGTAAATTTATCCCCCAAGGTGACACCGTCAACTCGCTCGAGTTCATCTAACATCTTGAGGCGTCTAATGAAAATATTCAGCACAAACGACCTGAACTGTGATCCGTGCCATCCTGTGCCGGCACAGAGCGCATTATGAACACATACGTTTTTCTGGCTATGTTGACATAATCTTGGCTCACCACCCTCCCTACTTGCCAAATATGTCTCCCTGCCAAATCCACAAATTCCACAAAGTTGAAAGGTCACCGTCTTGAAAAGCTGAAGGAGATGCACCATGCATCTTAGAGGCAGTGCAGGAAGACAAAACAGGTCTTCTGCTGAGCGACCCAAAAGTAGCATTCGTCTGGAAGCTGTCCAGGTTTGATCCCTTGAAGGGGTGATCAGCCAAATTTAAATCAATTAGTGTATTTTTGTTTTGATTCTCAGAAATTTTGTAAGTGCACTGAGACAACGTCCTTCTTACACTCTGTAACAATTTCACACATCAGACCTGTGCAGAGTCCTTAAAGTTTGTAAGTGCAATATACTTTTAAGACCTTCAGTTATAGACTAACTCAAAGCTCTTACATCTTTGTGCCCGCTGCTGGAAGCATCGTGAAGTGGTGTGTCGTCATCCAGACCCTGCGTATTCACCTCTGCACCCGCTGCTATCAAGACCTTGGCCACATCATAGTAACCAAGATTACAGGCTTCATGCAGAGGCGTCCAACCTGGTGAGGACAGGAGAAGAGTCTTTAAAATTATACCAGCTGTTTTCTCAATTCTACTACTCAACATACCAACAGCTGCATAGGCAGTAGTAATGTGCAGACTGATTATAGCTCATTTTGAGACATTGCCTTTGCACCAGCATCTGTTACTCAGTCTAATTTCATTATTAACAACTGCTGGGACATGATGAAAGCTGTTAAATGATCATCTCCTGGGGCGTCATACCTGCAAAGTCTTTGACATTGACATCAGCTCCCAGGCTAATGAGCTCTTTAACTTGCTTAGCGTCTCCCCGGATTGCTGCCATGTGAAGGGGAGTCTCCCCTCGCTCGTTCCTCTTGTTGACCTTGTCTTTCTGCCGAGACGAGGCGCTGCTGGGGACTTTCTTCTGCACAGGGGTGGTTTGTGAGGGGTGACTGGGTGTAGAGTCTGGACACATGGGGAGAGAGAGGGAGAGTGAAAAAGACTTAAATGATGCTCGAAGGGAAGAGAGAAAAAAAGCACATCACACACTAAGACAACTGTTTTTCTTTCTAGACTGAACAACTACAGTGAATCCAGTTTTACTGGGAACGAGAGACTGCTTAAACCCATGTCTGAGTAAGCATACATGCATCTGGAGCTTTTCTAGGCATTACACATGCACGTTTGAATGCATGGTGCCAGTACAGAGTTCGGTGAATTCACTACATCCTGGTCCACTCAGACAGCACCTTCACCTAAAGCAAACTATATCTACTGCTGTTTGCTACAAATTCAGGCTGTAGACAAGCAGCTATAGTTGAAAGGCCATGTATGGGTCTAGGAATGATGAAACGGGGTTGCCATAGTATTGGAAACTGAATAGCACTAATGGGACTGGTGTGGTTGTGTGTTGGTGCTAAACAAAATCTACACACAGCTGTGTAGACTGTCATCAACAAAATGTATCTGTGTGCAGTCACTTTTTTTGAACACTGATGTTATTTATTTATTTTTTGCCTCTCTCCTTTAGCAGTGAACTCTGCAGTCTCTCCGTTTTATCTAGGTTACTTTGGAGGACATGCACATATGTATACCTATGCAAATTCAGACAAATGCAGTTCCGTGATTTCCAGTTAAGATGTACTGTAATGTTTATCAGAGCTACTTTAATAAGATTTGGAAATGGACTAACTGACAAACATCAGATCATTTAAGTACTTTTTCCACCACTGAATATCCCATTTGTTGGCAATAACCAGAGAAGTCTGTTACTACAGCATTACAGACAACATCATATAAAGCACAGTCAGACTGTGCAATGGAGAAGGTACGTGTGTGCATTTCATTGGCATTTCGGGCCATTTTCCTAACAAATGAGGGTTGTCATTCCCCTCAAACTGTCTACTGTAACAGTCACCAATTTCTCATCTACTGCTGATGAGCACCAGTGAAGAAGGATGACATACATGAACAGATGAGAGAAAAAAATAAATAAAAAAATCAGTCTAGTGACTAGAGACCATATTTGGGGGGAAAGAAAAGTTCTCAAAGTTTTCAAAACTGCCAACAACGTAATGGAAAGGAAATGACAAATATTATTCAACTTATCAAGAGGAAGTAACTTTTTCACATAGCACAGGGTACAGCAAAACCAGCCATCTCCTGTAGTAGACAGTTAAGACTACGGCAGCAGGAAGTGGTATGGTATCCCCCCGCCCACAATGCAGTTTCATCCCCTTCCAGCACCACTGCTTAATTCCCAAATATCCTGACCCAAATCTCTCAAAATCATTTGGAGTCATTTAGCGGAATAATTTTTCAGTTTGGGAAATGCTCCTTTTTGTGCTCTTACAAGAGTTGTAGTTTTTTTGTAGGCTTAACACTGTCAAACAGCTCCTTTAATGAGTAAAGCAAAAGACAACAAAACCAAACTGCAATAACTACTAGAAAACACGTGAACTTTGAGAAGAAAAAAAAACCCCCCACAGTAACCCTAACCCCTCAGTTATTTTCAGATCTAATCTCCGGCAGCAGTACAGTATCACTAACAAACAGCACAGATAAGATTTTTTAGCAGAAATATTAGATTGTTATCCTATTCTTAAAAAACAAAACAAAAACAAGAGACATTCTGAAGTATGACTCATCTAGCAGTAAACATACACGACCCTTCTTGAGGAGAAGGTGAGAGGGCGAGTACACAAACCTGGACTGTTGGCTGTCATCTGCATTAGGAGAGCCATCTGTTTGCGCTCCGACAGCGGATACCCAAACAAAAAGTTGGGTGCCTGGGATTTCTTGCCCCCAGCTTCCTTTTTCACCTTCTTCTTGTCTGGTCCATCTTTATCTGTAACAAGAATGAGTTTGGAGAAAAGTTACCAAAAAAACAAAAAAGGTCCTCTTTTATAAGATGCAACTTCATTGTGACTGCATCACATTTTTTCCTCTTCCCCTTGTATCTGTTGAGCGCGCAGAGAAACAGATGACAAGCATGAGGTTTAAAACAAAAAACAAACAGTTAAAAAAACAAAACAAAAACAAAAGAAGATGGCATTCTCTTAAGCCAGCCAAGTGCCGACGGCACTCCTCGGGCCCCCCCAGTCTCCACCGGGCGGTTGTTACTAAACACAGACATGCGTGAGCTGTAACAGGGGGGAGATGCAAGGCGAAAACACACACACGTGCATGTGTGCATGTGTGTTTACAGCAGAATAGTAGCGCAAAGTGGATGGGCGCGGGGGCTGAGGATCGGGCTGCAGCGATTACCTGCGTATATCCTGCAGGGAGGCACTAATCTCTCTCCCCAGGTCTCACTCGACTGGCCTGGGTCTGAGTCATCTACAGTGCAAAGCAGAGAGGATGGGGAGGGGGGAGAGGGGAGGAAAAGGAGAGCAAGGGGGG